>JAMKQA010103791.1:0-45079 GCA_024699735.1 Posidonia australis | reverse complement strand
CTAATGGGTTTGGGGTCTGGTTTAAGGGCTGATCACATCCAAAGCAACATACGGATTCTCATTCCTGGGTTACCTCAAAATCGGGGTGTCTACAGCATAGTGGGAAGGAGGAGGAGGATAACTAGGTTGTGGATGTCTATGTCTGCATGGGTTGCCTTTCCCTATACAAACTTGGCATGGGTCTTGGTTTTTTGGACTGTTGGAGATGGCATCAGGTGTGGGTTGAAGGTGGTTGGCTTTTGACGTGATGTACGTGGTTGTTGGGTTCATGTGGACAATTGGCATGGAGGAGGATGTATGCGTGTGAAAAAAGGGAGAGAGATCGCCGTTCATGCTTGAAGACCCGCAGCCTCACATGGACGGCGACCCATTGCCGGGAAACAAGTGTAACGCATAAAACCAAGATGAAACAATGAGAAAATCTTCAAATATAAAATGATATGCATTAAAACTATGAAAACAGCATTCATATATTCAAACCTAATGAGGATACGAGATATACCTACATGGTGGACGATTTTTGACGTCATTCAGTGACGACAATGTCTACGGGATGTCAAGTATGGCTAGGGTTATGACGGACGCCACCCTCCTCCTCTCTTTCATGCTGGGACTGAGGTATGATGGGTGCTTCTCTCTTTCTAGGGATTTTCTCTCTCCCTTTTTTCTTCTTCCTTCTCTCTCTTACGTGAATCCTCTCTTCTTCCTCCTAACTCTTCTCTCTAAATAAAGCCTCCTTTTCTACCTCCAAGCCTCCAATGCTAGGGTTCTCTCATGTGGGGTAGGTTTATATAGGGTAGGGCTTTGCATGGGATGTGTAGGATGTGTTTTAGGTTTAAATGAGTGGTGGGGATTGACATTAGGATTTTGGTTATGAGTTTATGTTGGATTAGGTTTCAAGTGTTGGGATAGGTTTGCATGGGCCTAGGGTTTAGGTTGTGCTTGTGGCGTGGGATTATTGCTTTTGGGTTCATGTTTATTTTTAGGTTTGGTCTGGATTTGTTTTGGTCTTGGTTTATTTTTATTTATATTTTTGTAGGTTTGTTTTAGGTTTGGTTTTATTTTTGATTTGTTTTATTATTATTATTATTATTATTATTTAGGTTTAGGTTTGATTTTGGCTTTAGTTTATTTTATCTTTTTTATTATTTTTTTGGGTTCATGTTTGGTCTTTATTTTATGTTCAGGTTTATATTTGGGCCTAGTTTTAGTTTTGCTTATTTTCAGGTTTAGGTCTTTGTTTTATCTTTGTGGGCCGAAATGGGTTTATAGTTGGACCTATGGTGTTTGGTTTAGGCTTGGGTTACTAGTTTGGGTTTTAGGATAGGTTTTGGCTTATTTTTGGGTTTAAATGGTCAGGTTGGGTCCACTGTAGCTAGAGCGTGATCCGAGTGATCCATCACCCAGTGACTATAAAACCATGGTGTCTACTGATGCCCCACCCTAAGCAATGTCGAGGGAACCGAGACCGATAGTCAGAGTTGACAAGACACCCCACCTAAGTTTGCTGGAGCGTGTTATCTACTATGGGGCCATGAGCCACTTGTTCGATGGATGCATTCAAAATCATGACTTGGGCCCCATGCATGATGCTAATGCAAGGGTTGACTCTGATGTGAGGAGATAAGGGATGCATGATGCATTGGTGCAGGAAACAAGCGACGAGTTAGTAACCCACCAGCCCATGGAGGGGAACATGCTGAGTTACTCGATTCGCACCAAGAGATGCCTAGATGAGGTCATTGGACCTTACTGCACGGCAGGGGCAAGATAGAACGACAGCTTATCAGTCAGATAGTTTGGGGTATCAGCCCGCAAGGACAATGGAATCGTGGCAAGATATCGGACTTGCCAACATAGGGTAGACTAACAACAGATGTCAACCGAATAGTTTGGGATATCAGCCTAAAGATAGACAGGGATATTAGGCGAGGTTGTCTAGCTTACCAACTGAGGGACGAGGTGTGAATGAGATGACAGATTCATCAGCCGGATAGTTTGGGTTGTCAGCCTGCAAGAGGGCATGGTAAGTTTACTAACTTATCGATTGGATAGTTTAGGTTACTAGCCTAATGGGGAATGATTAGTTGACAGACCTAATGACCAGATAGTTTAGGTTATCAGCCTTAATGATAGTTTAGCTTATTAGCATCAGTGATAGTTTAGGTTATCAACCTTTGTGATAGTTTAGGATATCAACCTAATGGATAGTTTAGGATACCAGCCTAGTGATAGTTTAGGTTATCAGCCTTAATGATAGTTTAGGTTATCAACATCAATGATACTTTAGGTTATCAACCTTAGTGATAGTTTAAGATATCAGCCTAATGGATAGTTTATGATATCAGCCTAGTGAATAGTTTAGGAAATTAGCTTAGATGGATAGTTTAGGATATCAGTCTAGTGGATAGTTTAGGATATCAACTTAGATGGATAGTTTAGGATATCAACCTCGATGGATTGTTTAGGATATCAACCTAATGGATAGTTTAGGATATCAGCGTAGTGGATAGTTTAGGATATTAGCCTAGATGGATAGTTTAGGATATAAGCCTAGATGGATAATTTAGGATATCAACTGAGATGGATAAATTAGGATATCAACCTAGATGGATAGTTTTGGATATTAGCCTAGATGGATGGATAACCTAGGTACTACCTAAAGAGTGGATGGTACTGACAAGATATCAGACTTGTCGAATCAACAAAGAAAGGGGAGAGCTAACATGTTATCAGACTTGTTGGGTTGACAAAGAAAGGGGAGAGCTGACAAGTTATCAGGCTTGTTGGGCTGACAAAGAAAGGGGAGAACTGACAAGTTACCGGACTTGTCAGGCCGACAAAGAAAAGAGAGAGCTGACAAGTTATCGGACTTGTCAGACAGACAAGTTATTAGACTTGTCGAGCCAACAAGTTAATAGACTTGTCGAGCCAACAAGTTAATAGACTTGTCGAGCCAACAAGGAATGGAGAGAGCTGACAAGTTATCAAAGTTGTCGGATCGACAAAGAAAGGAGAGAGTTGACAAGTTATTGGACTTGTCAGGCTGATAAAGAAAAGAGAGAGCTGACAAGTTCTCAGACTTGTCGAGCCGACAAAAAAAGGAGAGAGCTAATAAGTTATCGAACTTATTGGGCTGACAAAGAAAGGAGAGGGCTGACAAAGAAATGAGAGAACTGACAAGTTATCCAACTTGTCGAGCCAACAAAGAAAGGGGAGAGCTGACAAGTTATCTGACTTGTCGGGTCAACTAAGGAGAGCTGACAAGTTATCAAACTTGTCAGGTCGGAAAATAAAGGGGAGAGTTGACAAGTTATCGGACTTGTCAGGTCAACAAAGAATGGGAAGAGCTAACAATTTATCAGACTTGTCAGGCCGAGAAAACACGGAAAGATTGATGAGAGTGACTACTACGGCTGATCTAGCTTTGGCTTCTTTTGGAGACCTATCACGTCTTTGGCATGGTAGTGGCAAATTTGTAATTTTTTGGCTAAGTGCACTAAATTTGTCTGTGGTTGATCCTGCTAGAATGAGTGGTCTCAAAGACTATCACAAGTTGTCTATGGTAGGTAGATGTGGCTCAAAATGCTTTTGGCACAATGGTAGGGGCGTATTGTAATTTTTCTAGTAGGGGCGAAATCTACTACAAGCTAGCTAGAGGGCATTCGATGTGCCCTTGGTTCAAGGTGATGAGCTGAGAGAATCGGATCCAGAGAATGTCTGATAGGCTCCTGGTCGAAATACTATCCTGGTGACATCCAAACAAGAGCAATTGACATGCCCCTAGCCGAATGTGGGAGGCTCCAACCATAAGGCAACTATTATGCCCCTAGTTGAATGTGAGAGGCTCCAACCGTAACCAGCTAATATTCCCCTAGTTGAATGTGGGAGGCTCCAACCATAAGGCAGCTAATACACCCCTAGTTGAAGGCTACAGGAATCCTTGC
This sequence comes from Posidonia australis, assembly GCA_024699735.1. Classification (NCBI taxonomy): domain Eukaryota; kingdom Viridiplantae; phylum Streptophyta; class Magnoliopsida; order Alismatales; family Posidoniaceae; genus Posidonia; species Posidonia australis. The sequence continues at coordinate 41,132 of JAMKQA010103791.1, read as the reverse complement.
AAAGTCGGATGTGAAATGGATGACTAACTATGCCTGTGTATGCATGATAAATCTTTTTCCTATTTCTTTTTTGCCCTTAGTGCCAAGAAAGCCTTCAATGCTTGTCGTGAAGGAGAGGTTTGCTCTCGACTCACTGAGCCTTACCTGAATGTCCTAATTTGTTAGTGGCACTCTGGAATAGGCTAGGTTGTGGTTAATTGGTGGTGTAGGGGAACAGTGCTTTGTACTGAAACCTCCCTTGGCTCCTACTCCTACTCTTTTCATAATACTCTTTTCTTTTACTCCCTCTTAGGCTTGTAGGCTCGCTCTACCCATTTCTTGGAGGTAATAGGTACCTAGATGGTGGCTGAGGTAGCTCATTTTTTGAGGTGAAGGGGTGGCTAGTGCCTTTTAGCTGGGTGCTTTATCTAAGTACACATTGAAACTCCTCCGCAAGGTATGTGGTGGGGGTAGAGCTACTCTACTCGCCTCTCTCTTTAGGGCTAGCTTCTTTCTACATCTTCTATCTTACAATTTCTTTTGTTACCCTTATGCATATATGTTTTTTTTGCTCACCCTCTCACTCTCACCCTAACATTTTGTCTCCATCTAGAGGTGCAGGTCCCTTATGGGGTTTGGATACTTTGCATTATTCCCGATGGATGGTGGCTCCCTCACTTGTCTAGGAAACTCAAGTAGTGTCGACTGAGGAGAACAACCCCTTCCTAGGCAAGCTAGCTTTCCATCATTTTCATCACCAGGCTATGATTATGCTAATGCTAGAGATGCTTATGCTTGTGCATGCGTTTATTTACTGTGATGTGAAGGACAAGTGCGAAAACAAAACATAGATGCAAATGTAATGAAGAATGCATGAATATCGAGACGAGAGTGAAGTTATGTTGAGAGTATGGCGATGCATGTAATGGTGGTGGATGACGACTTTGCAAGGCAAGGATACGGCTCCTAGTCATTGGTAATACTTTTTCAGGTAGCATGCATTGACCAACTCTAATTGCACTATGTGGTACATGTCCTCTAGGATTGTGGCACCCCCAAAGAAGATTCTCTTGATGACATGTGGACCACACCAGTTGGGCCTGAACTTTCCACAAGTATCAGGGAGATGGATTGTTTGTTGTATTAGGTCACCTGGTGTAAAGCTTCTAGGTCGAACTTTCTTTTGATAGGACGTCGCCATTCTCCTCTGATAGCATTGAGCATGGTACATGGCCTGTAGTCTGTGCTCTTCTATGAGGTTCAACTAGACATAGCATTCTTCTACCCTCTCTTCTTCCTTAAGTTCAACTTCTTTAAGGATTCTTAGCAATGGGATCTCTACATCGATGGGGAGAACTGCATCTATGCCGTACACCAGTGAGTATGGTGTTCCTCTTGTGGAAGTTTGGACTGACATTCTATATGCCCACAGTGCGTAGGGGAGCTTCTCATGCCAATCGTTGTCAGTCGTCACCATCTTTTTCAGGATCTTGGTAAGATTTTTATTTGCAGACTCGACTACACCATTTATTTGTGGCTAGTAAGGGAAAGATCTATGATTCTTGGTCTTGAAGCTTTATCGATAGTCCTTGATTCTTTTGGCAAAGAAGTTCTTTCCATTGTCTGAGATGATGGCATGTGGGACCCCATACCGTGCTATGATGTTGTTTCAGATGAATTTATGTGTTGTCGTAACTATGACGGTCTTGTAAGATGTTGCTTCCACCCACTTCGTGAAGTAGTCAATCGCTACCAGTATGTAATGATGACCTTTGGAGGCTAGTGGGTGTATTACCCTGATGACGTCTATTCCCCAAGTGGAGAAGGGCCATGGTGAGGACGTGTTGTACAGCTACTGTGGAGGATCGTCGATGAAGTTTCCATGGATTTGGTAGTTGTGGCATCCGTGCACGAATTGACAACAATTGGCTTCCATGGTTGACCAGAAGTAGCCTTGTAGTATGATCTTCTTGGTTAAAAGTACCCCATTGTGCAGTTTCCTACATGGATCTAAAGCATCAGGGTGTCGGCCTCTTTCTCATCTACACATCACAAGAGCATCTAGTTTTAGGACCATCTATACAGTTTTCCAGCTCCAAGAACATATTTCAACTCCAACCGTATCATGGTTTTCTTATCTATAGCTGAGGCATCAGGTGGGAGGTTTCTCGATTCCAGATAGACCTTGATGTCATGATAACATGGGGACTCCTCTATTGCATCTGCCTCCTCTATGCTCATGCAATGGGCTCGTTGTTCCATGTGGGTGACTGATATTTTAACTTTGTCATCTCTTAGGATTGAGAGCCAGGAGGCTAAGGTGGCTAGTGCATCCACGTAGACATTCCTCTCCCTATTAATGAAAGGGAACTAGATGTCCTTGAATTCATTGATGAGCTTTAGCAGGAACTCATGGTATGGCTCAAGCTTTGGGTCCTTGGTCCTCCAATCACCATTGATTTGGGAGATGACCAACATTGCATCACCATGTACTTGCAAGTTTTGTGTGCCATGCTCGAGTGCTAGTTGTAACCCTAGGATGCATGCTTCATATTCTGCCTCGTTGTTAGTTCATTCAAAGGTCAACTTCTTGGTGAACGAGGTCAGCTGTCCCTTCGATGTCGATAGCACTACACCTAACCCTCTACCCTTCTTATTGACGGCTCCATCAAAATATAAGTCCCACTATGACTCATCTTCAGGGCTATTAGACTTTTCGTCCTACATGGCGAAAAGGATATCTTTATCGGAGAACTGTGTCTACAATGGTTGGTATTCAGATAGTGGTAAGTCAACTAGATGATCTGCCATGGCTTGCCCTTTTACTAAATTTTGCGTGACGAAGGTGATGTCATATTGGGATAACAAAACTTGCCACTTAACACATCTACCAACTAGTGTTGGCTTCAGGAACATATATTTCTTAGGATCACGTCGACACAATTGCAGTACTAGGTAAGCCATCATATAGTGCCTAAGCCACTAAGTGGCCTATACTAGAAATATGCTGACCTTCTCTATGGCACTATACTTGACCTCGTAGTCGTTGAATTTCTGGCTCAGATAGTAGATTGCCCTTTCCCTACGCCTTGACTCATCATGTTGCCCTAGAACTGCACCCATGGAGTACTGTGTAATTGAGAGATATAAGAGCAAGGGTCATCTAGGCATTAGGGGAACTAAGACAGGAGGCTTTGTTAAAAGCTACTTGATCATGTCAAAAGCGACTTAGCATTCATCATTCCAATGTGTGTGTGCATTTTTCCTCAAGAGCTTGAAGATTGGCTCTTAGATTGGGTTGAGCTGTGCTATGAACCTACTGATGTATTGTAATCGCCCTAAAAACCCTTGGACCTCCTTTTTAGTGGTAGGGGATGGTATGTCGATAATGGGTCTAGATTTGTGTGGATCAACCTCTATTCCTCTCTGACTGATGATGTAACCAAGGAGCTTTCTGGATGATACCCCAAATGTGCATTTGTTAGGGTTGAGATAGAGCTTATTCTTCCTCAAATAGTCGAACAATTTTCTTAGATAAGAGAGATGGTCCTAGAACTCTTTGGACATGGCGATCATGTCATCCATGTACACCTCGATCTTGATGCATGATGTCGTGGAATAGTGTTGTCATCGCTCTCTGATAAGTTGCACCCATGTTATTGAGTCCAAATGGCATTACCCTATAGCAAAAGACTCCCCAAGGGGTGATGAAAGAGGTCTTCTCCATATCTTCTTCTGCGATTTTGATCTGGTAGTATCTTGAGAATCCATCCTTGAATGATAACATTTTATGCCCTACTGTGTTGTCGACCAAGACATCATTGTGAGGAAGTGGGAAGTCATCCTTGGGGCTCGCCTTATTGAGGTCTCAGTAGTCTATGCACATGCAAACCTTCCCATCTTTCTTTGGTATAGGGACAACGTTGGCAGCCACTTTGGGTACTGGACGACCTTGAGGAAGTTCACAGTATGCTGCTTCATGATTTCTTCTTTAAGTTTCAGAAACCATTGAGGTCACCATCTTCTGACTTTCTACTTGATTGGCTAGACATCAGGCTTCTATGGTAACGTGTGCACCACTACCTCGACATCCAGGCCTACCATTAGCGTAACTCTAGGTGAAGACATCAGCGTATTCCTTTAGAAATGCTATTAATTCTACTCTGGTTTGTGGTAAAAGTTGGGCACAGATGCATACCTCCGTGACGTCCTCGACTGTGCCAATGTCAACTACGTCAGTTTTCTCCTCCACATGTAGATTCGTGCCTTCCGGATCATTATCATAGAACTAGGGCTCTAGCGCAGCATAGCAGTCTTTTTCGCTATTTGGATCATCCTTATCTCCATATTCTATAAGCATTGGTAGGTTTTCTTTTGGGAAGGTCGGGACTACAATTTGAGAGGTGGCAATGCCTTCTACCTCCCATTCTTGGTGCAATCTCGCGGTGGTCACACTAACTCTACTGTCACTGTATTTGCAATGTGCGACCACCGTTTCTATGGGAACTGCAAGCATGGTGGAATGCTCTTCTACCTCTACTGTTTTTTTTGGGTTTTCTTGCTTTTCTGATTTTTTTGGGTTTTCTATTTTTTCAATTTTTTTGGGATTTTCTTCACTATGTACAAGGGGTGATACTAAGTGGTGGTTGTCCTTCTATTGATTGATATGAGTGATACCGCCCACACTCTCTCCTGAGCCTAGCTTAGGATCTTTTTCTTTTACCCTCACCTTGAGATGTGGTTTCGATTGCCAATACCACTTAGACCAGTCTCTCGATTGTGGAGTGATTAACTCAACTAGTCTAGTGGGTGCTTCCTTTGGTTCTATCAAGAACATGATGGAGGGTTGGTTTTGCTGCTAGCTGAGGATGACTGACACTGTTTCTGCCATAACTGCCTTACCTTTCTTGTCTCGATCCTGTTTAGCGGTGTCCTCTGCTAGACCGCTAGTTGCTCCTAGAATAAGACCTCTAGGTCACTGACCAAGCTGTCTATTTGTGCCTCCACAATGCTTCTGCATTATCTAAGGGTAGGTCGACATAGAATGGACAAAACCATTGTGGTTCTTGTTCTATCGCTGATTCTAAGATAGACACTGACATGGTGGCTGACTGATGAACTTACAAACTAGGTGAGATTGTCCTCGAAGCTAAGGCTGACGGTGCCTCTATGGCAAGCACTACAAAATGTATCGTTTCCTGCTCTGACTGTGTTGGCATGAGGTATCTGTGAGTCTTTCCAATTGAACATTGTGCCAATTCTTCCATAGACTGGTCCTCTTCTGAGTACTAGTCTTCGATACATACCAATTCCTGTGATTACTGGGGTGTGAGTTGTTGTACCGATGTTGTCGCAGCTTGACATTGGTTTTGATGTAAATGACCTGTATTGAAAAAGTTAGTCAAGCCTAGCGAGATGACGAGCTATGGGAGTTTCGACGAGCATGGTTCTGAGGGGTGTCCCTCATAATCGTGTCCTTCATGCTCCCTCCGTTCCTCTACTGAGATGGGCTCGGTGATTCCTTGGTTGTATCGCTCGAGTGGTGTTCCTTTCTGGTATCCCCATTTGCAACACAAGTTCTCAACCATCAACAAGGGGTTGTTGCTAATGATCATATGGTTAACATGCTCAAGAGCGGGGATGAAGTTGATCAGCTCGAACCTATTGACTCTAAACATGATGTCTATGGGCTTGAGGTCAAAGTGGACAGTCCATGGATCAATAGAGGACACAATATCAACCATCTCCTTCTCGAGGTCTTCCACCATAACAACAACATTGTCATTGCCCCACTACAATTTGACCATATGATGGAAAGTCGAGGGGATCACTTGATGCTTGTGCAACCAAAGGCCCAAGCAAGAGGATGGAAGGCAACTCTAGATCCAAAATATAAAACTCTACATCGAATACAGTTGGCCGAATAGTGAGAGGAATAACTAGAATGTTCAGTTTGTCATGATGTGTGTTATCGAAAGCAGTCATCCCTTTGGTCGCTGGTGTGATGTCCTTGACTTTGAATCTGATCTTGCATGTTGTACGCAGGGGGCAGACATTTAAACCTACTCTGTTATCTACCAAAGTCAAAGGGATGTGGAAGCTATGATACTGCACTGTTACAAATAATGGTTTATTATGGTTAACCCCTTTTGAAGGCAACTCTTCGCTGGAGAATGAAATGACCTCGAGTACTGCGATCATGTCAACCATGCTTTCAAGGGTAGTTGGTTCTATTGTCGAGGATACATGGGCTGCTTGGAAGACCTTCAGAAGGCCTCTCGGTGTTCTGCGGATGTATGGATGAGGTCCTAAATGGAGATGTTGGCTTTGACCTTTTTCAACTTGGTAGTAATGTCTACACAGGGTTGGTCCTTCCTGGTGGTGTTGGTGGAGACTTCTTCTATGATAGGCTGAGGTGGTTGGCTTATGGGTTGTGAGTGGAGGTGCTTTAGGTAGCTAGGTCTAATAGCTGGTGCCACAGGCTTATACAATCTCCCTGATTGTGTGACCTCAGCACACAATTCTACTAGCTCTAGTACAGCTGGTGGCAGGTTTGCTGGGAAAGGAGCTAGCTGGGCTCCAAGCTAGGTGGACTGCGTGTGCTCTAGTCCAGCAAGTAGGCAAATGGGTGTGGGAGCCCTCGATTGTATGGTGGCGGATGTGATGGCGCACCCTAGCCTTGTGGTCAATTGTATCATATGGATTGTGTACTTAGAGTCAGACAAAACTAGCTGATGGTGATGTACAAGAGGAGACTCATAGATCGAGAAAATAAGAGAAGAAAGGTCTATCGCGAATGAGGCAAAACCCAAAGGGAAGATGGCATGAATGCTTGAAGTTCTAGCACCGTGATTGGGCAGAGGCTAATTCACAATGCTAGGGTGTGAAGATTGTGCCTGTACACAGGTGGAGGTACTGGTGCAGATGTTGTGCCTACCTCCTGTGTATTGATAATGATGACATTATTATCGATCAAATCCTGAATCGCATGCTGTAGTGTGAAACAATTGTCAATTGAGTGGTTCGCGATTCAATGAAAGTTGCAGTATAGATTCGCTTTGTACCATAGTGGAAGGGGATTCAACGATGAACAAATCTTTGGCTGCGTCAGGAGTGGCATGACCTTGGGCAAGTGATTAGCTCATATTGCATACATATTTTATTTCCATATTTATCTATTTTGTATATAAATAATGCTACTCAAGGTGTTTTATGTAAATTGTACAGGAAGCTAGGAAAAATCGGGTAAAAAGGATAATTGTGCCAGAAAAAGAGGATAGACTTGCATGGAAAATTCTAGAGCCATGTCAAGAGATCAATACAAGATTTTCCACATGTCAAAATATTGGGATAAGGATGAGCCAACAAAGCAACTAAATCCAACGGTGATCTAGGTGATTTGGGCACCTTGGAGGCATCCAGATGACAATCCGGTGCCTAGGCGCCTCCCAAGCGCCCAATCAAAAGTAAAGATGACCTGGTGTTTGAGGTAGATGACTTGTACTTGGAAATATCTTGTATTTAATTTTGAAAATGTAATTGTGGCATCAGATTTATCTCTGATGTGAGCAAGTCCTTGTAAGTCTGTAAAAAAGACCCCTACTGTAGATCTAGGGTGTTTCCATCTAGGTTTTAAACACTTTTATCTTCTTGTATTTTGGGAGATCCTGAAGATCATCAATGTAATCTCTGATTCCTTTCAATTAAATTTTTATTTTATTTTATTATATCTTCTCTTTCTCCTTCTTCCTCTTTTATTATAATGTTTTATGTTATCATGATTGGTTAATCTTCTAAATCTAGAGTAGAGATGAAGTTTATTTAGATTGAGATGTGTAATCATGTTTTCTTCTCTTTCTCTTTGTACTTCATGCAATGAATATGTGGGTTAGATGTATATTACATAGACCACTCAATGAATCAAAAAACATTAATAGATTAACATTGATTTCATCTTTTTAGTCTATGCTTAGGGAAGATTTAATTAGGAGTTGTGTATATAATCTCAATTCCATCATATGTCATTTGATTTAATTTGATTTGTGTGTTTTCATTCCTTGACTTGATGGTCTACGGTGCATTGCATTTAGATTATGCTTGTTAAGATAAGAATCATTAAATCAAGTTATTTAGATCAATAGAGAGGAAGGGAATAAACATGATCATGCATTTTCAATTCTATGTTAATGGATTTGATACCCTAGGTTTTAATTCATTTGATAGCATCCTAATAATCTAGTGTTAGACTTTTCTTTGTTACATTAATTCTATCAAATCTCTGTCAATAACTAGTAATAAATCTTTGATTCTAAAACACTTTTCTCTGTAGGATTCAACCTGTATTTGCCACGTACTACATAATACGCTATGCAATTGTGGTTAATTAAAACGAATACAACAAGCTTGGCGGGCCTCGAAATTGGGTTGACCACCCATAGAAGGGCATTTTTCCATCACATGACCCACCATGTGACAACTTTTACACCAAGGAACTTGGACAGACACTTGGTGAACTTGGGCTTTTTCCTTTATTTCTAAAGCCACTAATCTACAAGCTAATGTGTTGAATTTGGCTTCAGTGGCTACAGATGAATCTATGGAATGAATATCACCTTTAGAGGGTGTGGGTTTATTAATTATTTGGTCATTTGTGCTCTCCCACTGTATCGTTTTCTTATTCAGTTCTCTTAGGAATTCCCATGCTTCATCTTATTTCTTCTTCATGAATGCTCCTTGACACATAGACTCAAGCATAGTCCTAGTCGAAATATCTAAATCCTCATTAATGATTTGCCATAGTCTCTAATTCTCTATCCATGGTGTGGACACTAGGCTAAGAGATCCTTAAATCTATCAAGATACTTCCAGAAAGACTCACCAATCCATTGTTTAGATGAATTAATTTCGTTCTGAATTTGATGGTCTTATGAATAGGATAGTATTTCTTAAGGAATATCATGCAAAATTGGGCTCAAGTGGTGATTGAATTAGTGGGTAGACTATATAGCCATTTCTTAGCATTGTCTTTTGATGCAAAAGGAATGAATCTTAACCGAACTGCATCATCAGACAATTGCTGCAACTTCATCATGCTACACACCTCCTTAAACTCATTAATGAACCAGTAGGCATCTTCAGATTCTAGACCCGTGAACCTAGGCAACTGGCTAATATAATTGGATTTGAGTTCAAAATTATTGCCATTGGTCTGTGTAAGTCTAATGTAAGTTGGTTGTACAGTTCTTACTGGGTAACATTTGGCTTCTAAAGCTAGAGGTGGGTTGTGGATTTCGTCAGCCATTTTAAAATCATCGGGTTCAACATGGGTCAGATGATGTGTTGAATCACGAATCCACACACACATGCACAAGTGAAACTCTCTTCTTTGTTTTTTTCTTTTTTTTTTCGAAAAAAATGAAAGTAGAAAAGATGAGAAGATAAGATAAGAGACACAAACAGATGAGAAGAGGAAAGATAGAGGAAGAAGATGCCTAATCTATTCACACAAGCTACACAAATCCTAAGTCTATGGTTGACCTAGATCTAGACAACTCCTAACTATTAAGTTAACCTTTGAGATTCTCAAACTAAAACTCTTTGTCGTAATTGGTTAGATTAGTGGAGGAAAGTGGGAGGCTCCCCATGCTTGAGCAACAGTCCTAATTAAATAACCACATTCCTTTTAAGGCTTAACCTTGTGAACTACTTTTCTAGACACCAAGTAGGAAAAGAACTTTAGATTTGATTCCCATCCAGCTCTATTGTTCTATTGAGCTCGAATCCTAGGGGCCAATGTCTACTTGTTTTTAATTGAGGCTTAGGTCAATGCTTGATGCTTTTTCTTGTTGTTTGTGGGTTAAGGAAGGGTGATGAAATCCCCACCTTATCTTGTGCTATAGGTGTTGCCCTTAGGTACTTCGAAATGAAATGCAACAAATAATTATGCTCAAACAAGTTGTTCTTCCTACTAACTATATGCTCTGAGATGCTAAGAATCAAGTAGGAGAACACGTACCATCCTAATGAAGTGTGATTGGGTACTAACTATGAAGTGTGATTGGGTCATGTGATTGGAAGAATGTCCTTTACTAGGCCTCAAAATGACCCCTATGCCCCAATTTATAATCTAGGATGGAGGAATCATCCTAATTACTCTTGAAACTAGCAACCACATTAGGGAAACAATAATTTTGCTTTCTCCCAAGGCCAACAACAACATTCACATCATTTTAGGACCAATCAACCTGTCCAACAACACTTTAATAGTGGATCACAACCCAACCCACCTCTAGGATTTAATGAGAATGAGAGGAGATTGAGCACCATGGAGAAAGGCGTGGAGGCCCTTCTTAATGCCAACTCTCAAACAAACACCAACATAGTCGCTAATACACAAGCCATATCTCGAATTGAGATGCAATTGTGTAAGCTAGCCACGTTGGTAGGAGGAAGAGAGAAAGGAACCTTCCCTAGTCAATCATTACCAAATCCTAGAGGTCAAACTCAAAATCAAAACCAAGGAAAGGTTCATGTACTTCAAGATGACCAGGTCAACCAAGTTAATGCAATTGTTTCATTAAGATTTGGAAAACAGGTGGAAAACCATATTATCATGCTTGACTATGCTGTTAGGATTCAGACGGACTCAACTTTTGACTCAACAAAACCAGTCCCATCCCATTCAGGCCAATCTAAGGAGACTAGAAGTTCTAAAGGGCCCAACAAACACGTTGGGCCTTATTCTGAATCATCTATTGAGCCTATATAGAAGCCCATTGCCCTATTTCCAAATAGACTCAGTAGACATTCCGATTTTGCAGTCGCTTGGTGGCAGGCTCCTCTAGAAAGATGTACTAGTTGCAACCATCAAATCCAAAACCCAAACTCCACCTAGACCTTAACTCCACTAAAACCCAAACTCCACGCAAACCCAAACTCCACCTAAACCTTAGCTCAACCTAAGCCTATTTAAACCCACACAAATCCACTATAACCAAATCTAAGTAGAAAACCCTAATTAAAAGCAAAATCAAGTAAAATACATGCAAACCATTTAAAATCCAAATTAATTAAGTAAAAACCTTAATCAAAACCAAAATCAAATAAAATCATTTTAAACCATTAAAAAACTCAAATTAATTAAGTGAAAACCCTAATTAAAACCAAAATTAAATGAAATTCGTTTAAACCATTAAAAAACTCAAATTAATTAAGTGAAAACCCTAATTAAAACTAAAATCTAGTAAAATACATGTAAATCATTTACAACTCAAATTAATTAAATAAAAACCCTAATTAAAACAAAAATCAAGTAAAACTCAATAAAATCCATTGAAAATTAAATCTAATTAAATAAAAACCCTAATCGAAACAAAAACCAATTAAATCAAATCTAAATTAAATCCCTAATTAGATCAAATAAAAACCAATTAAATTAAAATTTAAAATAAGTCCTTAATTAAATCAAGTAAAAACTAATTAAGTATAAATTTAAAATTAATCAAATTTAAAACTTAAACACAAAGTTTTAATCCATTTCAACTTAAATCTAATCCATTTAAAACTTAAAATATTAAAATCCAAAAACCCTAATTTAAAATTACTTAATTTACTTATGAAACCCAAAACCTTAAAATCTCAATAACTTAATTAAAAATCACGAAACCTAATCCAAAACCCTAATCATAAAACCCAAACCTCAAAACCATAGAAAACCTTAAATTAAACCCAAAACCCTAGTTCTTAAAACTTAAAACAAAAACGCAAAAACCCTTAAAAAAACAAAAACCAACTTTACAGGCCCAGTCCAGCCCAATACACCCATTCATCTCTATCAACTTGAAACTTAGACAAACCAGAAAAATAATTCAAGCCACCTTCATTGTAGGTGGAGCCCACAATCTCTAGCGCCATCTAAGGCCATCTTCTTTGACATCCCCGGTGATCACCGATGCTCACTCCTCCTCCCATGCGATCTCCAGCCAACCCCCCTCCAACTGACGTCGATCCAACGATCCTCATCCACTAGAGAGGAGGATCAATGACATGGAAGAGCTCCACTTGCGTTTAAAATGCCTCACTACCGACTGACCCAAGGCAGCTGTTGGAAAACCTAGAGAAGGCATTTTCGAAACCCTACAATCCCCCCACAACTGAGAACCTCCTCCCCCAATCCTTTTGCGGCCCTAGAAACCCAGAACCTCGAGCCTCTATCATCGGAGAATCCATCGGAGAACATTGCTGTCAAGCTTGGCTGGGAGAAACAACAGCCCCTAGCCAGGTAATCCTCCCTTTTTAGTTCAAATCTTTTCCTCTTAGTCCCGTTAGGTCTAGTAGAGTATTCTAGGCGTGTTTCGTTAGAGTTCGCAAGCCCTACATGTCGTCTCCTCCTTTCTGGTGGTGGGTTCACCACCATCGATGAGGCCTATGGCCTCCTGGGTCAAGGTGAGTCCCCTAAGGCCTCTCCTCCCTCTTCCTCCTCCTCCCTAAGCCCCGATCGCTCAGGAGGGGATTCCCTAGCCAGTACTGGCTAGAAACGTTGTCGCTGCTTCGCCGACTGCCGACACCAGCCATAGAATCCACTAAAGCCTTCCAGTCATGCCAGCTCCAAGCCACCACCACTAGGAGACTCACCGCCTCACCACAGAGCTTCCCATACTGCCTCGCCACTGTCTCAGCCCCTGAAACGTCACCCCCACTACTACAACGTCCGCAGCTGGCTCGAGAGGTGGGGGGAGCACCTTAGGCATCCCTGACCCTTGATGACACCTCTGGAGCATCCCCAACGCTGCGCCGAAGCTCCTACAGTCCTCGCCAGAACGTCCCAGTAGCCACACTACCTCCAACCACCTCACGGCCATCTTCTCTGGCATCGACAACCCATCGTTGGAGCAAGAGATGGCGGTGGACCCTAGGCAGCCCCAACCTTGTCCAACGCACCAGAGAGCCTTGTCGTACCTCTCTCCAACTTCCCCAACCATCGCCTGAGCCCCTCTGCTGCCGTGCTGCCGCTAGTGACTCGTCGGAGCCCTCACTGGAGACTAGAGCGTCGGTGAACTTCGAAGAGAAATAGTTTAAATCCAAGTCCTTAGGTTTTTAATTGTCTGCACTTAGGTCATTCGAAGAGAAATTTTTATTTCTTTTGTTATTTCTGTAAAAATTGCATATGGTCCCTTGCAGGTTTTATTTTTTCATGATCAGTTCGGTAATGTTTAGTTCTTTACATTTAAGCCCCAAAATCATGTTTTCCTTGCAATTAAGACCTGAAATTTTGTATTGTGCCCCTAGAGCTTTTTAAAATGAACTTTCTTTGTGAGATTTGCATTCAAAACCTTAAAAGATTTTGTAATTACATTGATCATAAAAACTCAATTTTCATTACATTTAAATCCTAACAGTTTGCTTATAAATCACTGAACTCATAAAATACTATTACTAAGTGTATGAAATTTGCATCCATGCCCTTAGTTTAGTTTTAAATTTTAATTAGGGTTTTAATTGCTTTAATATGCATTTTTGGTATTTTTCACTTTTTGGTCATATGTGTATTTATAATTTAGCACTTGAACAAAGTTTTCATCGAAAAGAAAATGTTGGCCATGTAAAATGATTTCTGATTTCACATTTTGGTCACATTTGCACATTTTATGTAAATCTTGCACATTAAACCCTAAACATTCATGAAATTACTAAAATACAATTTTCACACATCTCACATCTTAAGGCTACATTTTCTTTTAATCCATTGTCTAAACATTAAGATAAAAGTTTTTGGATACTCTTTAATCACGACTTTCCCTTTTTTGCGGATTTTCCAACATCCTTTTTTCGTTTTTTTCATATCAAAATGTCGTTTCACCTTAATTTGTGTGATAGTCTTATGTTTTCTGATTTTGCAAAGTTTCCCAAGTGGATTTGTCAGGAATTTTACACTTTAGTCCCTGTACTTGTCTTTTACCATGTTTACATCATTTTCTTGTATTTAAAACCTTGTCTCCATCATGTTTTATTATAAATAACATTTTCCTAACATTTTGCATACATTTTGTATACATTAAACCTTGCATCATGCACATGCACACATCTATCACATTTGGCCATTGAAATTACTCAATTGCCCCTTGTGCCATCAATTCATGCACATGCATGTTAGTTTGCACTGAGTCATACATAATTCTTGTTTAAATCATTCCTCAGCATCCTTTACATATTAAAGAACATTTTCATACATTTTACATAGTTTTCATGACACTTGCATATCATTTCATCTGTTTTGAGCAAAGCCTGCATTCCATGCGATTTTCCGTGGGTTTTTCCCCATTTCAATTTCGAATTCCGTTGCTTGACATTCGATTTGATTCCCTTTATTCTGCATTTTTCGCTTTTGCGATTTGATTTGGATTGCATTGCCCGAGGGCATACATTAATTGACCTAAAGGCCTACATTGGCCCGATTGTGGATTATTTTCCCTTGTTGATTTTTATGACATTTTTCCTGATTCAAACGATTTGGGTTGACCCCATATTTGACTCTTTTGATATGAGGATGGTTTTCTGGATAAGTCTCTCTAAAGACATTGTCATTTTATGTGATTTTCTTCATATGTCATCAATTTGCCATTTTGCATGGACTTCATTGCAATTTTCCCATTTTGATTTCCATGACATTTTCCATGAGTCAGATGATTTGGGTTGATCCCATTTTTCATTCTTTTGGTGTTGATATGATTTATTGGATCATTTTCTTCTAAAACATCATCATTTCATTTGATTTCTTCATCATTTCGTGTTTCGTTAATCCATCATTTCGTGTTGGTTTCTTCACAATTTTCGCATACATCTTGCCAATCTATCTAGTCATGACTTGACATTCATTTTAGCATGATTAGAGCACAATCTAGGCTCAGCAAGCATTCATTTACATTCATCCTTTAGCAAGCGAATCAGAGTAGGAAGATCGAGTTTCTCGAGCGCACAGGAATGCCTAATACCTTCCCCATGTGTAACAGGAATCCTTATCCATCATCTGGTTTGTAGACATCTAGCCTTTTCATTTGCATCACATGCATTCAACCTTTTTGTAGTTTGTATGTGGTTTTCCTCGTCTTTCCCTTAAAAGACTAAGTGGTTACTTCGATTTTTTATTTTATCTTATCTTGTACCTTCGCCTTTTGGCATGGCTGTGGCCTCCTCCTCTGGTGTGACTCCGCGCCAATTTCCGGGGAGTGTATGGTCATAGGCTCAAACAGAAAAAGGAATCTGCTCAAATGGAAAAGATACTCAAGGTGTTCAGGAAGGTTAAGGTAAAAATTCCTCTCTTATATGCAATCCAACAAGTCCCTACATATGCCAAATACATTAAGGACTTGTGCACTCAGAAGAGAACCACTAGTGTGCCTAAGAAAGCCTTTACAGCAGCCAATGTCAACTCTATCTTGACAAATCAATTACCTATGAAATATAAAGACCTTGGAAGTCCTACGATTTCATGCACCATAGGTAACACAAAAATCAACAAGGCTTTGCTAGATCTAGGAGCTAGTGTCAACCTGTTGCCATACTTAGTATATGAGCAACTAGGGCTAGGTGAGTTGAAGCCAACTAGGGTAACATTGCAATTGGTTGATAAATCAATCAAGATGCCAAAAAGGATGGTCGAAGATGTTCTGATTAAGGTTGGTGACTTCATATATCTTTTGGATTTCATAATTATGGAGACCCAAACCTTGACTAACCTCAAAGGCCAAATCCCAGTTATCCTAGGTTGACCTTTCTTAGCTACAACTAATGTTTTAATCAATTGTCGAAATGGGTCGATGAGGCAAAATTACGGAGATCTGACTGTCACACTTAATATTTTCAATTTAGATAAGTAGTAAACCAATGAACCAAATGAGACATTTGAGGTCAATATGATTGATGATCTTTTAGAAGAAGAAGACTTGATAGAGGAAGATATTGATTTTGATTTAGGTTATTCTGATAAGAGTTTTGAAGAAATTTTCAAAGAAGAATTGATGTTGGTAAAGGAAGCAAATGAATTGACCCAATATAGGACCAACAGTAGACATAATCATCCTCCAAATCCTGTCTCATCTAAGCCTAGACCTATTCCCAAGCCAACTATTGAGGAGCCACCTACACTAGAGCTTAAACCATTGCTTGAGCATCTCAAGTATGCATTTCTATGGCAAAATCAGACCCTTCCTGTAATCATTGTAGCCAATTTAACTCAGGATGAAGAAGAGGCATTGTTAACTGTCCTTAATGAGAATAGGGAAGTAATAGGATGGACCATGGCCGACATCAAGGGGATTAGTCCAACAATTGTACAACACTAGATTCACTTGATAAAGGAAGCCCATCTAGCTAGAGATCCACAAAGGGGGTTAAACCCTATAATGATGGAAGTGGTCAGAAGAGACATACTGAAGTGTCTTGATAATGAGATCATCTATCCCATTTCTGATAGCTCATGGTAAGTCCTATACAAGTGGTTCCTAAGAAATAGGGAATTATTGTAATCCAAAACGATGAAAATGAGCTTGTCTCCACTCACATCCAAACATGATGGCGAGTTCGCATAAACTATAGGAAGCATAATGCAGCAACTACGAAAGATCACTTTCCTTTGCCATTCATTGACCAGATGTTAGAACGGTTAGCCGAACATGAGTATTATTGTATTCTTGATGGTTACTCCGGCTACAACCAGATTCCTATTGCTCTTGAGGACCAAGAGAAGACCACTTTCACCTGCCCTTTTGGAACATTTACCTATCGTCGCATGCCTTTTGGCTTATGTAATGCTCTAGCCACTTCCCAAATATTCATGGTGAGCATCTTTTTTGATATGGTGGAAAGATTTCTAGAAATCTTTATGGATGACTTTTCCATCTTCATGTGGGCACAGTCATCTCAAAAAGAGGCATAGAGGTTGATAGGGCCAAGATGGACCTTACTGCAAATCTTCCTCCACCAAAAAAAGTTAAGGACATTAGGACTTTCCTAGGACATGTAGGGTTTTATAGGATATTTATTAAGGACTTTAGCAAGGTTGCTAGGCCCTTAACCAATCTACTGTCCAAGGATAACCCTTTTGACTTTACCCATGATTGCCTTAAGGCATTTGAGCATCTCAAGAAGGAGTTGACTTCGGCTCCTATCATTCACCTACTTGTTTGGACCCAACCATTTGAGCTGATGTGTGATACATCTGACTATGGAATTGGCTCTATTGTAGGTCAAAGGATTGACAAGTTACCATATGTGATCTATTATGCAAGTAAGACATTGAATGATGCACAACTAAATTATTCTACCACAGAGAAAGAATTTTTAGCTGTCATTGTTGCCTAAGAGAAGTTTCAATCTTACTTATTAGGATCTCACATCATTATTTACACTGACCACGTAGCATTGAAACACCTTTTAGCAAAGAAGGAAGTAAAAGTCTGATTGATTATATGGATTCTTCTACTTCAAGAATTTGATCTTGAAATTAGGGACAAAAAGAATTGCGAGAATGTGGTAGCAAACCATTTATCTCATTTAAATATTGAACCATCTAATGACCTTCCAATCAATGATAGTTTTCCTAACGAGTAGGTATTGGCAATTAATTTGGAACCGTGGTTTGTAGACATAGTCATTTATTTGGTAATTGGTGTCACTCCCTTCGACTGGTCTAAGTAGGATAAGTATAAATTCATGTCCCAAGTAAAATTCTTTTATTGGGACGATCCATATCTCTTTGAATATTGTCCTAACCAAATTGCTAGGAGATGCATACAAGACCACGAAATTAGAAGTGTGTTATCTTTTTGCCATGATCAGGCCCGTGGAGGTCATTTTGGGCCCAATAATACTGCTGCAAAGGTACTTTAGTGTGGATTCTATTGGCCTACTCTTTTTAAGGATGCATTTGAGTTTTGGAAAACTTGTGACAGGTGCTAGCAATTAGGAAAGATTTCACGAAGAAGCATGACGCATCTGCACCCAATTTTAGAAGTGGAAAATTTTGATGTTCGGGGGATTGATTTCATGGATCCATTTCCCAACTCTCATGGATATTTGTACATTCTTTTGGCAATGGACTATGTATCTAAGTGGATAAAAGCTATACTGACCAAATCAAATGACAACAAGGTTGTCACAGAATCTGTCAAGTCAAACAATTTTTCTAGGTTTGGTGTGCCAAGAGGCATTATCAGTGATAGGGGTACACAATTTTGCAATCGTTCATTTGAAGCTGTAGACACTTCATATGCTTGTAGCTAAACCCTAAGCTATCCTAAACCCTAGACTTAACAAACTCTAATCCAAAACACCAAACCTAGCCTAAACCCTAATCCAAAACCCTAAGCTTAGCAAACCCTAATCCAAAACCCTAAACCCAGCCTAAACCTAACCCTAAGCTATAACCCAAAACCCTAATCCAAAACCCTAACAATCTAAGCACTTCCCACTCTATCATAACAACCTATAACAACCTCTAACCACCTAACCAAACCCTAACCAATTCCCACTTCAACATAACAACCCATAACAACCTATAACCACCTAAACAAACCCTAACCACTTCCCACTCCATCACAACAACCCATAACAACCTATAACAAACTCTAACCACCTAAACGAACCCTAACCACTTCCTACTTTAACATAACAACCTATAACAACATCTAACTACCTATAACAACCCATAACAAACTACCCATAACAACCCAAACAACCTACCCATTGCATGCCTATAAATACCCCCATTTGCAAGAGAAAAAGGAGGGGAAAAAAGCTTGAAAAAAGGAAAGAGAAAAACTTGAAAAAAAGAAAGAAAGTTTGAGAGTAGAGAAACCAAGGGGAATTGCTTAGACTAGTGCAACCAAGGCAACCAAAGGAAGTTTAGATCAGTGACGAGGCTCAGAGAGGAGGCAATTCAAAGCTCATGCCAGCTCCGGCCATCTCCGGCGAGCTTCGGCGACCACAGACAGCCATATTCACTGCCAGCTCAAGTAAGACTACTAATCTAGTTAATTTCAGTTGCATTTTGTTTCCTAGGTCCTCCTCAATCTCTTTGGACTCATTCCAGAGGAGAATCGAGCTCCTTGGCCGGTAATCTGAATTTTATGGGTTGCCAAACTCAATTTTACGACGAGAAGAGTGGGGGTGTAAGTCTAGAGTGCATCTTGTTGGATACTAATGCTTCTCTAGAGGGGGGGTGAATAGAGAATCTTTGATTTTTGTTAAGTTTTAACTTTTGATATGCAAATTTATGAAGATGAAAATCAATCACATAAACATTCAACCACAAGTACTCAGTGAATTTATAGTGGTTCAGACAACCCTGGCTTAGTCCACTCCTTAGGTTCCCCACTTGAGACTTAACCCTTTTTATTCAATAACTATAATTTTACAAGCAACTAATTTACCTTGCTTGTTGCCTCGAACAGCAATTCCCTTCTCCTTCCTGGAGAATACCTCAAAGCAACTCGATTATGAGAGTAACCCTTGCACAACTTGTGATCTCCCACTGCTTGTCAAGCTTATTGGAATGGGAATGGAAGCTCAATATGATTGGGAGCGAAGTATGAATGGAATTTTTGACTCAATCACTTAAAGCACTAGAAGTATGATAGCTCAGTATTTTTCGGTTCTTTTTGAGGTGCATATGGACCGTGATTTATAGTAATGAGCTTACCTCTAAGTGTGACTAACGACTAGTAAATCTTTTGTTTACTGACAGTAGATTTAGTATGCCGAAATTCAATCGGTCTACTGAAATCTGTAACGGTCGGGTTAATTCGGTATTCTGAAATATTGCGGTGTGTCGATTTTGCTTTCAGGTTCCTTTGTTCCTTGAATTTTGATGTGTCGTCTGATGTTCTGTTTTCTTCGGATTCGATATTTCGAAAATATTCGGTATGCCGTTTTTGCTTTCAACATCCTTTGTTCTTTGAATTTCGGTGTGCCGTTTGATGCTCCGTCTTCTCCTGATTCGGTATTCCGAAAATATTCGGTATGTCGATTTCCATATTACATGTGACTTAAAAATTTACATATCCTTTCTTGTATAGTCTACCTTTACAAATCATTATATTGTTTTTACATCTCATGAATACATGTGATTTTGCAAGGCCACACCTTTGCTTTCTTCACATGGCCTTTTATAGCCACTTGTGCTTTAAACACAACAAAATTGTTATCATCAAAATTAATGTAAGATTTTTCAACACATCTTGTGTCCTAGAGGTTAAGGATTGGCTAGGATCCCCTCATTCTTGCTTCTCTACTTCTTTGGACGCCATGACACTCTTTCAGAAGGCCTCCAGAAGGAGATCAATGGCTACCGTCCACGCCGACGCTAGAGAAGAAGGTAAACAGTGGAATTCGACCGACCAATTCACAAGGCGTAGCTCATCCTTGAACATCGGAGGATCTCCTCCTACATTCTCTCGAGCCACTGGAGGCACATGATTGCCTCGCTGTTGCCTCTAGACCTAAGCTGCAGCGTCCGTTATCACCAGAGAAGATGACAAGCAGTGAAGATCATCCAGGAAGCTCATGCATCACCACTTCCTCCAGCTCAGTGGAAAACCATCCTCTCTGTCTCCTTGATCTTCCTGAAGTGTAACTCGATGCCCCAAAGCCTCCGTTTCCTCCCACAGTCGACCTCACCAGAAAAGATGGAGTCGACAGTGAGGTAGTTCGAGAAGGACGAGTATGCACTCCTCCTGGCCTCCGTTGAATCGAGCATCATCCCATTCTCCCTGTCAACCTTCCAGAAGCCTCGAAACGCCGTGCAATCACCTCCAAGAGCTTCTTTTTTTTTTAGCTTGTCGCTAGAGTCGTGACACCAGCGAGTGAGGTGGGAGGAGGAACCAGACCACTAGATGTCCGATTAGAGCCATTGGATCTCCTCCATTTTCTTCCCTTTTGCTTCCCTCATGTTTGGCTGCCAGATCAAGCATCAGGGAAGCCTTGGATGGCTTCCCAGATGATCGTCGATGGCGAGGTGCAATCTCTGGCAATCATCGATTGTTAAAAAAAAACCTTCTTTTTAAAAAACTTCTTTTGTTTTCTTCTGTTTGCATTTAGGTCCTTTATTTTGCATATCAGTCCCTACATTTTTTTAATCATTTTAATAATGTTTTGTTTTGGTAAATTTGCAGTGTGGCCCTTGTTTTTCCTTTTACTAATTCTCAGGTTTTAAACTTTGACTTAAAACCCTCTGATTTAGTTTTCATTCACTTTAAGTCCATAATTTGCACATAAAATCCTGGACTTCACTAAAATTGCAATGGAAGATGATTTTTCTAGCACATTTGCAGACCAAACCATGGAGATTCATGTTTTTACTCAAAATGTGCACAAATTTTCATTTTAAACCCTGAACTTCACTTAATTTACACTGAATGCATGTTTTTATGGCACATGTGCAAATCAATCCCTAGAAATTCATATTTTCATCTATGAGTCCAATAATTTGCACATTTGACCTTGAGTTTCTTCAAATTTACACCGAACACATGTTTTGTTAGCAAATTATAGATTGGACCCTAGGAATCCTAATTTTACCAAAAATGTGCATAAAATGTTGTCTTCAAATTACAGTTTTGCACAATTAACCCCAACTTCCCTAAAATTGCATAAAATGTGTTTTCTTTAATATTTTTGCTGATTTAACCCTGGAAACCTCAGTCTTTACCCAGGAACATGTAATTTTTGCACAAAGGCCACTAGAAACTTACATATTTCACCCATGCTTTCATTTGTACAATTTTTTAGCCTTTTCATGCATATATTCTCTTGCTTATTTCCTTGCATCACGCACGCATTTCAAACTTATGTCACACTTAGTTTTCACAATATTTTCCAGATTTCTTCAAATTTTCATGATTTTGATTTGATTTAGATTTTCATCACCTAAGGGTGTACATTAACAGGCTTGACAATGCCAACATGGACCCTAATGAGGATTATTTTCACTCATTTGATTTTCTTGGATTTCTTAAGTTTCTGCTGTTTTGTGTGGCGCTTTCCGAATATTTCCGATTTTCACAATTTTCCTCATCACCCAAGGGCGTACAGTCTATATTGTCTTTGGGATTATTTTCTTTATCAATTTTCTTTCTTATTCATTTCTTCTCTTTGATTTGTCATGTTTTCGCATTCATCTAGGCATGTGCATTTGGGGTAGACAAGCATATACACACTAGATCATTAGCAAACAAGAAATCTAGAAAGACTGTTTTCTTTGGGCACATGGGGGTGCCTAACACCTTCTCCATGCTTAACAAGAATCCTTACCCTTTCTCTAGCCCTCATTGATTTGCACACTACATCCATTAGGCATGGAGCATACATGTGTTTTCGTCGTATTGATTTCTTTAGGATTTTCCTTTGTGTTTGGTTTTCCCCGTCTTTCCATTAAAAGACTTGGTGGTGACGTCTTTTCCTTATCTTTTTCTTATCTTTCTATGGTGTTTCCGAGTCCTGTCTCCTTCGGATTCACCATCTTCGCCGTGACCATATCGGGACTCCTCATGTGTTTCCACGCACCATGGAGTCGTGCAAGGTTCCACCGGCATGGTCACAGGAACTGGTGACTCCACTGCGAATAACTAGATTTTGGCTTTCGTTCTGGTTTTCGTGCTTGCTTGGCATTGATCTATACTTCGTGTTTGTTTGCTTGTTCTATTTGTTTGTACATATTTGATTGTACATGCCTTTTTACACTATTGCTATGCCACCACACATGCACATGACCTGATTCATGCCTTTTGTTATGATGCTTGCTTTTCTTCACTTACCTGTGAGCACTACACTAGCATATGCCATGCTCATGCCTTTTGCTTGTTGGTTGAGTGTTTGGATGCCATGATTGTGTGTTTTCTTCCCCTTTTTGTATTTTCCATGATTAGGAGAGTAGAGACATGTTTGCCTCCTTTCCTGGTTAAAATAAAACACACAAACTCAAACATACAAATAATAAGGCAAAACTAGAGACAAATGCTCACAATCCCCTTGGCTTAATAAAACGCAAGTAAAAGGCACAAAAGCATATTACATGATTGATCTTATAGGGCATGTATCTTTTCCTCTTAGTCCACCTATAGTTTGCGAAGAACAATTCTGATAGCTCGTTCTGTAGCTTTGGCATAGGGCATGTTGCTAGTTTGTCCCCCTTTGTTCGGGGTCGTGTCGGTGTTAGTAGAGTGTACAACTCTTTGTTACTGCAGGAGTCGAGGCCACCAATGCACCACTTGTTCACTGCCTATGCTTCGGCCAGGATTTAGAATGGGAACCTTACTTTTCTGACCAAAGTCAAAACCTAAACCCATGAGTGTGTCCCATGTGTAACGCCATACGGGGCATGCATGGTGAGAGAGTGCATATTAGTAGCATTCATGTGCAAGTGTGCCATTCAATTGCATACCTCACTTGTTTCTTCTGTTGTTCAGCCTTTTCTTCTTCTCTAACACATTAGGCTTTTTTCCTCTGTTAAGTATAGAGTGTTGTGTGTGAGTTCTTAGACCAAATCCTGGGAGCTCCTTTTAGTGACCTTAGTATTGAGGCATAGTTCTCGATCGTCTTTCCCTAAGCTATCCGTCACTTCCAACGATAGCTCCTTGTAGGTGTCATCCCTCAGTTTGCAATCGTAGTCCCATCCTTACCTATTCACGATCCATTATGGCCCAACGAGCCTCAAAGACCTTTGTACCAGCTGCTCAGGAGAGGATCCCTATTTTTTCCCCTCCTTCCTCCTTTACTTTGACATCTGTTACTTCACCTACACTCCATGACAGCCACATCTAAGCACATGGAGTTCCCTATCCTCTAGTTTTGGGACACTGGCAGAGCCTGATTGGTCTGGAGCCTATGACTGAGGTAGTTACTGTGACCACCAGTAGGGCATCTGATCTGATAATGTCCTATCTTTCGGTTGGTTTAGCTCCACTGGACACACAACTGGCTACGATTGCTTCATCTATAGGAACTCAACCCACCAGATCTTTGAACATCCAGCCCCCCTTTGACATCCCTTCTACTTGACCCTCGGTACTGCTACCGATGGTTTTCTTACTGTGCAGTCTTAGCAGCTTCTGGCCCTTATGTAGAGACAGTAAAGAATGGCCTTTCCTTTGGATCCTACTTTGACTACACAAGTTTCTCTTGTTCTTGGAGATCCATCTCCACCTGCTCAGGCATTTCAAGTTGCACTAGTCACACCACCACCGCAACTGCCGCCATAGCTTCTCGCTGTCTCGACGACAGGCACCACTTCTCTACCATTAGTATCATCACCACTATACAAACAACATATTCCTCCATCTGCTGGTGGTCAGCCTTTTTGGCTGGCGAGAGTACAGCCTATGAACCTAGCTATACTGGTTTAGTAGTTGTTGCTCCCACACACAACACCACGTCTAGCATAGCATATTGTCATTCCTGCACCTTGCATCAGATACAGGCCTTAGCATACACCAGGTCTAGCATAGCATGTGGGAAGTGGTTAGGGTTGTTAAAGGTTGTTATAGGTTGTTAGTGTTTTGGATTAGGGTTTAAGGTTAGGATTAGGGTTTAAGTTAGGGTTTAGTCTAGCTTAGGGTTTTGGATTAGGGTTTAGACTTGGTTTAGGGTTTTGGACTAGGGTTTGCAAGTCTAGGCTTTTGACTAAGGTTTAGGGTTTTGACTAGGATTTTGCTTTGAGGTCCAACTGCAAGCATATGGAGTGTCTACGTAGGGATAATCTGTTCTGACATAGGTGAGCTTTTCCAATTTTCATCATCGAACAGAATGTTATTGGCAAGCAAACTATTATTTTCTGTTGTTCTTAATTTTTTTTTTGTTTTTTCTTTATTTTTAACTTTTCTGCCTTTTTTTTTTTTGATATATGGTAATGTAAAAAGAAAAAAAGAAAGGAAACTAAGGAAAAGGATATTCTCCAGTCCTTGTTGCTGCTGTTTTGTTGATGCCGTTGGGGTTCATAGTAACTCCTAGTAGTGCCCTTGAAAATTGGAATTACGGTAGGTGTTACAGAAGCTATCGAAACCATTATTGAAATTGAGACTGTCACTGTGAATGTTGAATCTGCTGGTGACATTAAGACTATAACTATTGTTGGAGTTGATATCTGTTGTGATGGCTGTCTCCTACCAGATCCAAGGTACTTGCACTTGCTGGGTCAGATCTATGCATGGCAAACTGACACACTTCTGGCTAGGCCCCTCGCATAGGAAAAAGAACAAAAGTGGCACATGTGTGTGTCATCGGAAAGAAACTAAGAGAAAACAAGATGGCAAACAAGGCTGATGAGGCTCGTTAGATTCCTTGGGAAAGAACTAGGAGAAAGAGGATAAACCATTGAAGTTCCAGCATTCTCGGAGCTTGCTATCTCAGACAAGTTAAGGTCGGCTATTCTAGGGTGTGCTCGTGCATGTGTCAATGTGGGTGCAGGTGTGTGTGCTGCCTCCTATGGGTTGATGATAATGTCTCTGTTATCAATCAATTCCTGGACGGCATTCTAGAGAGTAAAACACTTGTTTGTCGAATGTCCATGGGCGTGATGGAATTGACAGAACAAATTCGTCTTATACCACCTAGGAAGCAGGCTCGGTGGTGGACGAACCTCTGGTAACTACAGGAATGGCACAACTTTAGGAAAGATGTCACTTAACAACTTTCCAAGTGGGGTGAAGTCGCTTTAACTACGTCGAGGTCGATTTGCGGTTGTTGCTACCCATGCTGAACTGACACAACATGACGCGTCGACTCAATAGTGGTGTGTGGGTGTGTAATGTAAGCAAAACTAGATGCCGGTGAGGGTATAGACATAGATGTGGGTGCTGCATCTTGTGTGCTATGACCGTGCCCAAGCCCAGGGATCCGGCACAAAGTTGCATCAGAGGGGAGGAGGCCACAGCCATGCTAAGATGGCGAAGGCGCAAGATAGGATGAGAACGGAATGAAAAAGAAGTCGCCACCTAGTCTTTTAAGGGAAAGACGAGGAAAATCACAAACAAATCACAAAAAGTGAATGAATGAGATGTAAACAAGAACGCCAGATGCCTACTAAGCAGAGGATGGGTAAGGATTCCTATTACGCACAGGGAAGGTGTTAGGCACACCCGTACGCTCGAGAAACTCGGTCTTTCTAGTCTAATTCACTTGCTAGAGGCTGAATGAATGTTTGCTATGCCTAGATTGTGCTCTAGTCTTGCTGATATGAATGCCAAGCCATGACTTGATGGATGTCTGAGAGGGTACGTGAAAACTACGAAGAAATCCTAGTGAAATGATGAAATCAAAAAGTATGACACAACAAAGAAAATCACATGAAATGACGAGATTTCTAGCGAGGAGGACTTGTAAAATCATACAGGTCTCAAGAATGTCATAAAGGAAACTGACCCATGTCTTTAGAATCAAAGAAAGCATCGTAAGTATCAAGGTGGGAAAACTGCAAAGAAGTCCACATAAAATAAGAAAACTGTGACATGTGAAGAAATTCACAGAAAATGACATTGTTTTTGTAAAGAATAGTCCTAAAAACCATATTGAGGTCAAAACGATGGAAGGTGGGGTCAACTCAAGTCATCAAAATCATAAAAAAGGTCGTGAAAATAAAAAAGGGAAAATAATTCATGGTGGGACCAATGTCAGTCTTCAGGCCTGTTAATATACGCCCTCGAGCAATGAAATCCAAATCAAATCAAAAAATTTGAAAACATGGAATAAAGACAATCAAATCAAATATCCAATAAAGGAATTCGAAGACAGGTGGGAGAAAATTCCACGAAACAATGCATAAAATGGAGACTTATCGAGAAAGAACGGACTAATGTGCAAATACAACAAAAACTATGTAAAATGCATGGAAATGTACCTAAATGGGTAAAGGATGCTAAGGAATGCCTTGGACAGAGATTATGCATGACTTGGTGCAATAAGTAACACACATGTGCATGATTTGATGAATCAGGGGCAATTTGGTCATTTTAGTGGTCAAATGTGATAAATGCATGCATGGGGACAACGCATGGTCTAAGGTATGCCAAAATGTATGAAAAATGTCAAGAAAAAGGAAACATGCAAAAGGAAATGTCTTTAACCAATAAAACAATGTAAAAATAATAAAGGACAAGTGTAGGGACCAAAACGCAAAATTCACATAAAAGGATGAAAACCTGGATTAAAAATTATTCTGAAACTTCTATCCTAGTGACAATGGGATGTGAGAATTGTACTTTAAAAATTCCCTGAAAACTCAGGGCCATGTTTGCACAATTCATAGGAGGGAAACGTTAATGGTTAAAAATGTGTTTAAAAATGCTAGGATGTAAAATTTAAATAAAATGTGGCTATGTGTTGTGACATGTGTGAAAATTATACTTTTGGTAATTTCTTGAAAACCTAGGGTTTACTATGCAAAATTCCCACATAGGATGCAAATCTAACAAAAATGTGAAACCAAATGTTCGTTTATATTTCAAACATGATTTTTGGATGAAAACTTTATTCAAGTGGGGACTTACAAGCACAAGTGGTCAACAAATGTGAAACATATTAAAATGTGATTTAAAATGCACTAAAAACTATCATTAACGATTTACGAAAGTTTCAGGGTCCTAGATGTAAATTTTCCTGTCTAAAAATATTATAGATTGAGTTCAGTGACTGATTTGCAAAATTTCAGGACCAAAATGTTATAAAAATCAAGTTTTTTACATGATCAATGTAATTACGGATAACTTTAAGGTCTGAAATGCAAATTATACAATGGAACCTCTTTTCAAAAACCTTTGGGGGCAAAATGCAAAATGTCAGGATTGCATGCAAAGGAAACATGATCTCAGGGGCATAAGTGTGATAAAACATGCATGAATAAGACTGAAATGCAATAAAAATTTAAACAGGGAAAAATGTGAAATATTTACAATACAATTTTAAAATAAAGAAACTTAGGATTCATAAAATAAATTTCAGGACTCATTTGCAAAGAAAACATGAATATACTGGCCTAATTGTGAAGCAACAAACATTTATAGGACTAAAAATCAAATTAAATTTTTAATAGGACAAAACATGCAATATTTACAGAAATAATAAAGAAATGAAACTTATGTAAATCTTCAGGGACTTAAACACAAAACTACTAGAACTAAGTGTAATAAAAAAGGATCTAGATGTAAGAAAGGACCTAGATGAAAGGAGAAAAGGACCTGAATGCAAGAAAAAAGGACCTGAAAGAAATTCTACCGACCTATATGTAACGATTATTAGGACTAATGTGTAATTACAAAAAAATGAAAGAAAAATTTCCTAAATCTATTTTTCGAAGATCGCCGACGATCCGCCAGCGATCCACTCCAGCGCGAACTCCGATGGGCTCCTGACGGCGTCACAACCGCAGGGAAGCTGTGGCAGTGGTCGGAGGAGCTAGGGGACGCCACAGCGAGCTCCTCCGTGTGTGTGGGCTAGACTGGGGAGGCCTGAGAGGCATGGGGAAGACGACGGCGACTCGACGGCGGCGTTGCAAAGGCGATGTGCGGCATCCAAGGGCTGAGGGAGCTCTAGGAGGCCCTAACGAGCTTCCCAATGGCTTCGGGGAGCGAGGAGGGCGACTGGAGGCCTCCTCCCATTCGACTCGCTAGAGAAAGTGGTGGTTGGCACTGACGATCGTCGAAAACCGTCGATGATGGCTCGGAGGAAGGTTACAATGGCTGAGTGATGATCGGAAGGTGATGAGGCGCCTCTTGGAGGCTGTGCGGAGGTCTGGGGAACCTCAGACCATCCCTCCCGCTAGGTTCGCCGACGATGACTCCAGTCATCATCCAAGGCGACGGCGAGTGGTGCTCCGTCTGCCTGGGCCTCTGCAAGACTAACCGTGGGCTTGAGGAGCAAGGAGGAAGAGGGAGGAGATGAGGAGGGAGTGTTGGGACCTTGTCCCGAGCTGAAAGGCCTCTGGCCTCACCTCAGGTTGTGAACCCACCACTAGAGGAAGAGGAACAGTGCACGGAGGGGAAACCGCCGACGATATCCCACCTAGCAGGCTCAGACGCTCAATGAAACTAAGGAAAAAACAATGCTCGTGCTAAGAGGGGAGGAGGTTACCTGAATGGTGGTTGGGCTGTCTTCCAACGACGACGACGGTGCTCCGATGGGCTACTCTAGCAATAGAGGTCAGGGGGTTTTGGGGCTTGGAGAGGGTTCTGGGGTGATGGATTGGGTTTGGGGAGATGGCTAGAACTTACTCTGGGTGCGGGGAGTAGAGGAAAAGACTGTTGCAGGGGGTCACTCTAGTGGTCTCCCCGCTCTGTCTCTCTAGTTACTTCAGTTCATCCCGTCTTTCTGGTGCAGTTGTTCCTTAAGCTTTTAAGAGGTGGAATGAGTGAGGGATCGTGGGTCGTGGCAAGCAGTTGGCTAGAACCTGGGAAATGGGGTGGAACGGGAGGTTAGGTGGAGGGAGGAAGAAGGTGACTGTAGATTTATTTTTTGCATTAACTAAGTTTAAAATGAAAATGTGGTTTGGGCTGTGAGTGGGCCTAGTAGTTTGGCTTTTGTTGTTTTTGTTTTGTTTTGTTTTTTTTTCTTTGTAGGTTTGATTTTGGTTTTAGGTTTTTAATTAGGTTTATGATTTTAATTATGTTTTGATTTTGTAATTTTGAAGTTTAATTGTTTTTTTAAATTAGGATTTTTTTTAGGGGTTTGAGTTTAATTATGTGATTTTAAGTTAGGATCTTTTGGGAATAATTAAATGATTTAAAATTAGGATTTCTAAGATTTTAATTATTTTAGGTTTTGTGATTAAATTAATTTAGGGCTTTTTTATGATTTTATTAGTTGGTTTAAATTAGGATTTTCTGGATTTTTATTATTTTAGAGGTTTTTAGGGTTTTTGGACTTTAATTATGGTTTATGGGTTTTAATTGGAATTTTGAGTTTAAATTCGGGTTTTTTGGATTTTAATGATGGTTTTAGTTTAATTAAGGTTTTTTGGGTTTTAATTGGAAATTTGGGTTTGAATTAGGGTTTTTTGGATTTTAATTAATGTTTTAGGTTTAAATTAGGGTATTTAACTTAATTATGTGATTTTAGGGTTTTTTTACGGTTCTTTAGTTTAATTTAGGTTTTCCTTGAAATTAAATGGATTAAAGTGGTTTAAATGGATTTTATTTGATTTTGCCTTTAATTAGGGTTTTACTTAATTAATTAGGGTTTTAAATGTGTTTAGGTTGATTTAAGTGAATTTATTCATTTTGACCTTAATTAGGTTCTTCACTTGATTAATTAGAGTTTTAATTGGATTTAAATAGATTTTGGTTAATTTTGGTTTTAGTTGGGGTTTTACTTAGTTAATTAGGGTTTAAGTGAATTTAGGTGAATTTTGTTTAATTTTGGTTTTAATTAATGGTTTTACTTGATTAATTAGGGTTTTAAGTGAATTTAGGTGAATTATGTTTACTTTTGGTTTTAATTTGGGTTTTACTTGATTTATTTGGATTTTAAGTGGATTTAGGTGAATTTTGTTTACTTTTGGTTTTAATTAGTGATTTTTTGCTTGGATTAAGTTAGAGTGGGCTTGTGTGGACTTAAGTGGGCCTAGTGGGCATAAGTGGGCTTGAGTGGAGTTAGGGTTTAGGAGTTGTGGTTGCAACCAGAGCATCTTCCAAAGGAGTTTGCTGGCAAGTGATTGCAAAATTGGGGTGTCTATAGATGCCCCTCCTTGAACGAGGTCGAGTGACGGATGAAACCAAGACTGATGCTCAGGGTTGACAAGACACCCCGCTTGAGTCCACAGGAGAGTAGTATTTACTGTAGGGTCGTGAACCACTTATTCGGCGGATGCACCGAAAGTCATGATTCGGGGCCATGCATGATGCTGATGCAAAGGGTTGACCTTGATGTCAGGTGATGCATGATGGTAATGCTAATGTAAAGGATGATACTGGCGACGAGCAAGTAACCTACCAGCTCACGAAGTGGAGCGCGAGGCATTTCCAGACTCGTACCATGGGATGCCAAGACTGCCGGGCTCGTCGCACGACATGGGAACCTGGCAAATGACTAACCTTTCGGCTTGAAAGGATGCATGGCAAAACATCAGACATGCCAACAGAAGAAAGATTGATAACAGATGTCAACTGGATAATTTGGGGGGTATCAGCCCACTCCTGACAAGACGACGATCGTTAACCGAATAGTTCGGGGTATTAGCCCGCTCCTGGCAAGACGACGGTCGTCAACTGATATCAGCCTACTCCTATCAAGGTGATGATCGTCAACTAGATTGTTCGGGATATCAGCCCGCTCTCGAGTTTAACACAACATCTGGAAAAACGCCTAGCAACGGCAAACAAAAAGCAGTCGGCAAACCTATCAACCGAGAAGCAATCGGTGATAGTTTGGATGGCTAAAAAACAAATTCATCAGCCGAGAAGCAACTGGTTATAGGTCGAAAAGCAAGATATGAGAACACATCAACCGAGAAGCAGTCGGCGATGGTTCGAAAGGCCAGATACCGAACTAGTCAACCGAGAAATAGTCGGTGACGGTTGGGAAAGCAAGATAGACGAACTAGTCAACCAAGAAGCAGTCGGTGACGGTTCGAAAGGCAGGATACAGAACTAGTCAACCGAAAAGCTGTCGGTGACGGTTCGGAAAGCAGGACAGGCGAACTAGTCAACCAAGAAGCAGTCGGTGATGGTTCCAAAGGTAGGATACCAAACTAGTCAATCGAGAAACTGTCGGTGATGAATCGAAAAGAAGGATAGATGAACTAGTGAACCGAGAAGCAGTCGATGACGGTTCGAAAGGTAGGATACCAAGCTGGTCAACCGAGAAGCTATCAGTGACTGTTCAGAAAGCAAAATAGACGAACTAATCAACTGAGAAGTAGTCAATGACAGTTCGAAAGGCAGGATACCGAACTAGTCGACCGAGAAACAGTCAGTGACGGTTCGAAAAGTAGGATAGACGAAGTAGTCAACCAAGAAGCAGTCGGTGATAGTTCAAAAGGAGGATAAACAAACACATCATCCAAGAAGTAGTCTTGATTCGAAAATCCGAAAAGTGAACACATCGACCAAGAGGCAGTCGATGACGGTTCAAAAGGAGGATAAACGAACACATCATCCGAGAAGCCGGTGATGATGGTTTGGAAATCCGAAAAGCGAACACGCCAACCGAGAGGTAGTCGATGTTGGTCCAAAAGGAGGATAAACAAACTCATCAACCAAGAAGTAGGCGATGATGGTTCGGAAATCCAAAAAACGAACACACCAACCGAGAGGCAGTCTATGACGGTCCTGAAAGAGGATAAACGAACATCAACCGAGAAGCCGGCGGTGATGGTTTGGAAATCCGAAAAGCAAACACATCGACCGAGAGGTAGCCGATGACTGTTCAGAATGAGATACCATAAAGGGCGGCTGAGAAGATATTGATACCAAGAGGGTAATACCAAAAGGCAGCTGACATGCCCCTAGTATGCAGAATGCTATAGATGTTGCTAAAAGAAAGGAACCAAAGAAAATTGGGGACATAGACAGCTGGCCTAGCCAATGGCGGTTTTCTAGGAAACACTTGCTTGTGGGCGCACCATGAACTGCAACTATTTTGCTTGCTCACTTGATGCTATTAAAGTTTTAGGACGGTGACGGTCGATCTTGATAAACTGTTGCTCTGATTTTGCACTAATACGCTGCGCTTGGCTGGATAAGGGCTTCATAAGAGCATTGTTTCTTCCTCGAATAAGACGGACTTCCTGGAAGTTTTTCGACAACTCTCTGGGCTTGTTGTCGTGTTGCTGAATGACTTCTAAGGAGTTCGACTTTGGCACTGGACTGTCGAATATGCTCTCGCCTTCTGACTATGAGAGTATTGACATTCCAACTTTGCTCTGACCTCAGAGGCTTATGGTTGTTGTTGTCCTCGTTTCTACGCTCAAGCTATGGAGCATACAACATATTCTGGAGGAAGACACTATCCCAAGAAGGGTCAACCAACAGGACAGCTAACATGTCCCTGGTCGACGGGGAAGGCTATCACCATAAAGGCAGCTAACATACCCCTGGTGTACGGTATCCTCTGCCAAGTCTTTGGCCAAGGGGTAGCTGACATGCCTCTAGTTTAGGACCCAGCGAGACCTTGCAAAGTGGACAAGTGATAATGTATGCAAGAATGATAGTGTTATGTTGTATCATCCATCAGGATTTGGAATGCTAATAATGTCTGCTATAAGAAGAGAAGAAGACCTCAATTCACAAGACATTACCTAGATTTCTAGGCTGTTAGTGGCTCTCCAGGATGGATAATTCAGTAGGCTAGGCTCCATGCCAAACTCTTGGAGACTTAGACCTACTTTTTTGGCTTTTGACTTATTTTTTTTCTCCCTCTTAGGCTCGTAGGCTCGCTCTAACCTTGCTTGGGATAATGGGCATCCGGATTTGGAGGGGGCTGCTGGAATAATATGCAAGGGGTGGCTAGTCCCTTTGGTCGCTTGGATTTTTGGGTGCTTGCTTTGACTCCAACACGAGATAAATGATATGGGTAGAGTTAGCCTACTTGCTTCTCTCTCTATCGGGGCTTGCTTCTGTCTTCTTATTTCTTTTATGCCCTTGTGGATATATTTATTTTTCTATTTTGGCTCACACTCATGCTCACTCCTAACATTTTATCTTCCTCTGGAGGTGTAAGTCTCTATGGGAGTTTGGACATTTCGCCTAACCATGGTAAGGTGGTGGCTCCCTCGCTCGCTAGAGTGTCTAGGTAGTATCAAATGAAGTGGTATAGACCCTTCTCAAGAAGGCTAGCTATTCTAGTCTTCGTCATCGAGATGTGATGTTGATGCTTTTATGCACAGATGCATGCAGTTATTGGTGCGCTTAAGTTACTGATACGCACGAAAGTAAAAGTGCAAATGTTGTGGATTAGATGCACTTGAATTACCTATGCATGCATGATGGAGTAGTAGATGGTGAGGATACATGCCTTTCGCTCATCGGTAGTAGTTTTTCAAATAACATGTGTTGACTAGCTCAGGTAGCCTGACGCTATCCATGTCTTTGAGGATTGCTGTGCATCCTGAATAGGCTTGCTTGATCGGCCAAGACCATGATGGATGAGTGGTCCGGCTACTAATGGGGGCTATTGGCTCTGATTCTAACACCCTAGCCTTTCCGTTCCTCAACCTATGATGCTCAGCTGCGTCCTCGGCCCATACTGATAACTACTCTTGAATCAGTAGTTCTAGATCACGGGCTTGATCATTTAACTGAATTGCCTTGTTGACTGTCTCGTCCCCTTTCACGGTGTAATAAGAATATTAGGCAGCACTCTGCTATACCATTGACTTATCTGGACTGTGGGACTGCACTGATGGCTGTGCTGGCACGATGGTTTGTAGGACTACCACTGCGGGACTTGCTGTTAGAGCAATGACTGATGTTGTCATGGTGACTGTCGATGACGGAGGCTGTGGTTGTATCATCTGACATTGGCTCTTTTCTGTAGTGGCCTGGTTCTGATTGGGAACAAGTATCCCTGCACTGACAAAGTTAGTGAGGTTCGATGGTATAAAAAACTCATTGTACCTTTCGACGCATGGATATCTGTCACTGTGCAGCTGTCACTCATAGCCTGGTCCCTCAAACTCTCGCTTTTCTTCTGCCTGGATGGGCTCGGAGATTCCATGGCCGTGTTGCCCGAGTGGTGTTCCTTTCTTGTATCCCCATGTACGACACACATTTTCGATCATCCGAAGGGGATTGCCACAAACGGTCAGGTAACTGACACGCTCAAAGGCAGAATGTAACTGACTGGCTCGAAGTGGTTGACCCGGAATATGACATCAGGCGGCTTGGGGTCGAAGTGGACGGTCTAGAGGGAGACAGGGGAGACCAACTCGACCTTTTCTTTGTCAAGATCTTTCGCCATGACAACTACTACGTCGTTGCCTCAGTGGAACTTAACCATGCGATGGAAGGTCGAGGGGATCACCTGATGCTTGTGCAACAAAGGGCGTGTAAGCAAGAGATTGAAATAGGACTCCAGATCCACAATATAGAATTCAACATAGAAGGCTACACGCCGTATGGTGAGAGGAATAACGAGTATCCCTAGTGCGTCGTGATGTGTGTTATCAAAAGCCATCATTCCCTTCGCAGCTAGTTCGATATCCTCGGCTTTGAATCCGATTTTGTTTGCTGTGCGCAAATGGTAGACATTAAGGCCTGCGCCATTATCAACCAGAGCGAGGGGAATTCAGAAGCTTTGATATTGTGTCATAATGAACAGGGATTGGTGTGACCATGCCGGTGGAACCCTGCACGACTCTCCCCTACCGGGTGCGTGGAAACATGAGGAGACCCGATATGGTCAAGGCGAAGATGGTGAATCCAGAGAAAAAGGCTAGACTCAGAGACACCAAGGGAAGATAAGAAAGGATAAGGAAAGGAGTCGCCAACTAGTGTTTTAACGGAAAGACGAGGAAAACCAAGCACACAAGAAAATCAAGAAGCAAACAAGATGCAGAAAACATGTGTGTTCCATGCCTAATGGATATAATACACAAATGAATGTAGGCCAAAGAAAGGGTAAGGATTCTGGTTACGCATGGGGAAAGGGTTATCCCTAGTAGAGTCGCCAGTTCCTGTGACCATGTCGGTGGAACCCTGCACGGCTCTACCCTACTAGGTGTGTGGAAACACACGAGGAGACCCGATAAGGTCACGACGAAGATGGTGAATCTGGAGAAGAAGACTAGACTCGGAGCCACCAAGGGAAGATAAGAAAGGATAAGGAAAGGAGTCGCCACCTAGTCTTTTAATGGAAAGATGAGGAAAACCAAGCACACAAGAAAATCAAGAAGCAAACAAGATGCAGAAAACATGTGTGTTCTGTGCCTAATGGATATAATGCACAAATGAATGCGGGCCAAAGAAAGGGTAAGGATTCTGGTTATGCATGGGAAGGGGTTAGGCACCACCATGCGCTGGAGAAACTCGGTCTTCCTAGGTTTCTTACATGTCAAGGGTCTACTAAATGTGTGCTTGGTTATTCTAAATGCACATGTTAAAGATGACTAGAAAAAATGCCAAATCAAAGAAAAGAAATGAAATAAAGGGAAAAAGTTAATCCGAGGGTGAACTGTAGGCATTGAGAATACCGCTTTACTGTACGCCCTTGGGCGATGAGGAAAATCATGAAAGTCAATAAGTTCTCAGAAATTGTCTCACAAATAAGCGGAAATTTGGATAAATCCGAGAAAATCAAACTATGAAAAATAATCCTCTTTTCGGGACCATGTCGGCTTTATTAAGCCGTTTAATGTACGCCCTCGGGCGATGGAAAACCAAATCAAGTCAAATGACACGAAAATCAGAAATAATCAGGGAAATGACAAGAAAACCAAGCTCGCAATGAGTCAGAAATGCGTACGCAATGTAAAAAAGAAAAGGCAAGAAAATTGCATGAAAAAGTGCGACAAAATGTGCAAAATGCATGTGTGAGTGTAAAAATATGAATTCGAGGGGCCTTTGTGCAAAAATCTCTAATTCTGAATAAAAACTGAAATTCTAAAGCCCAAATCATCAAAAATACATAGGAAAACACATTCTATGCAATTATGAAGAAATCTGGGGTCAAATGTGCAAATATGTGCATTTCTAGCGAAATTGGTGTTTCCTACGAGTTAGAATGCAATTCTGCCACTAAAACATGCATTTAAAGCAATTCAGTGGAAATTCAGGGTAAAATTTGCAAGAAAAAGGATCCATGAAAGTTTCAGGGGCAAAACAATAAATTTACCCTAGAAAACAATCATTCAGTGTGAAATCTATAAAGTGTGGGGGCTAAAATGCAATTTACCCAGACAAACAATGTATTTAGAAGATTTCAGAGAAGTTTAGGAGCTAAAATGCAAATTAACCAAAGAAAATATGCATTCTGGAGAGTTTCAGTAAAGATCAAGGGTTAAAGTGCAATTTACCCAAAGAAATATGCATTCTAAAAGGTTTAGAAAAGTTTAGGGTCTTAAATGCAAAAACATTGGTTTAAAATGAATAGAAAGAAACTCTAAGGGTTTTTATTAAACTTTTAAACCTAGAGAACATTATTTTGAATACTCAGGGGGCATAATGCAATATTTTTAATTAAAACTTTATTCAAACGATTTATGAAAAATGATTCTGGACCTAAGTGTAAGAAAAGGACCTATTTGTAATAAAAAAAAAGGACCTAAATGCAATAGACAAAAAGTTTCAAAATTTTATTAAAATAAAATGGTTTTTTAATTTTTTTTTTTAAAGTGAAGGGATCGATGGCTGCTGGCAAAGGACTTCGCCGTCGACGACTGCTAGGATGCCCCACCAGAGTATCCCAAAGCCTGATCTAAGATCAGAGGACATAGTGAGCAAGAGGGGAGGAGAAGAAAAAGATCTAGAGGTCTAGATCTAATCCCTGAAGGCTGGAACTCTCATCCCGTCTCCCTTGCCGTCGAGGTTGCTCCAAAGACGGTGTCGAGGAACAAGCAAGCTCTGGAGACCACAGTGCGGCAATTCGAGGCTCTTGGATGGTCAACGGTGCGGAGAGGAAGACTTTCCACTGATCCAGAGGGTGTTGCAACGCAAGGAACTCCCGGTCGAACTCCGACCACATGTCGTCTTCACCGATGACGGTAACAACTTTTGGCGGCATCTAGGGGGCACTAGGAGAGCGGGATGTCACTCCTGGTGGCTCCGGTGTCTTGGAGGCTTGCCGTGGAGTATTTCTCAACGATCGGTGTGGTGCGGCGGGGCTGGGGACGCACGATCAGTCACTGTGTTCAACCTTCTTCTCCGACGACGACGAACGTCGCGACTCCGACGACAAGCTTCTGGAGCCTCCACGAGGTAGTGAAGCGGCGCACAGAGGGTCGAAATAGCTTGTGGGAGACCAGGGGAGGAAGACCTAGGGTTTTTAGGACCAAGGACAAGCCCTAAATCCGCACCTCGACCTATATCGCTAGAAAACGGTGACAGCGAGGTCTAGGGAGTGATTCCGACGAGAGGAGGCCTCTGGCTTGATTGGAAACAATCTAGGAAGATAAGGGGTGACCTAAGAGAGCATTTCTAACATTAATTGAG
Organism: Posidonia australis; assembly: GCA_024699735.1. Taxonomy (NCBI): domain Eukaryota; kingdom Viridiplantae; phylum Streptophyta; class Magnoliopsida; order Alismatales; family Posidoniaceae; genus Posidonia; species Posidonia australis. The sequence continues at coordinate 3,030 of JAMKQA010103791.1, read as the reverse complement.
GTCAGGGATGAGCGTACCTGGTCTGGTAGTGGAATGGATGGTCGGAGCTCACCGGAAGCCATCGGAGCTCGCTGGAGATGGCTGAGAACTCAGGTTTCTCACCTTCACGAGCTTCCTCTCTCATCCAGGAACTCTCTGGTAGCTTAGGTTTAGAGTGGATAGGCTTGGGGAGCTCACCTCTCTCCACTTTTGCAAAAAAACTCAAAAGCTCCAAATGTCTCCTCCTCCCTCCTTACATAAGGGGGATATTTATAGGCCTAGTTGGTTGTTAGGGCTGGAGTGGAAGGTGGTTGGGTTAGTAAGGAAGTGGTTAGTTTGTCGGAGATTAGATAAGAAGTGTTTAGTTTGTTGGAAATTAGTTAAGAAGTGGTTAGTTTGTTGGAGATTAATTAAGAAGTGGTTAGTTTGTTGGAGATTAGTTAAGAAGTGGTTATGTTTGTTAGAATTCTTTGAGGTTTCACTTTAAGGGTTTGGCATTTGACTTAGGATTTGACCTAGATTTAGGGTTTGGATTAGGGTTTATCCTAGGTTTAGGGTTTTAATTAGGGTTTAACATAGGTTTAGGACTTGGATTAAGGTTTATCCTAGGTTTAGGGTTTTAATTTGGGTTTAACCTAGGTTTAGGACTTGGATTAATGTTTTAAACTAGATTTAGGGTTTGGATTAGGGTTTAGTTTTGTATTTAGATTAGTTAGGGCTTTGTAGTTTGGTTTTGCATTGGTGGTTATCGGAGTGAGGTGTGGTTGTTGGGTTTGGCCTATACATTGGGGCGTCCACAACTGGTTACGATTAACTCCTGTTGAAGGCGATTCCTCGTTGGAGAAAGAAATGACATGAGGCTCTGCAATCATGCCCACCATATTCTCAAGAGTGGACAGTTCTATGGTGGGGGTGACTTAAGAAGCCTGAAAGACTCTAAGGAAGGCCACTCGATGTTCCCTAGAAGTATGGATGAGATCCCAAATGGAGATATCAACCTTAACCTTCTTCAGCGGAGATGTAATGACGGCAGAGGGTTGCTCTTGCCTGGTCGATGAAGCTAGGACTGAGCAAGGGTCTGTCCTAGAATATTGAGGGGCTGGCTGACGAGGGGGTTTGGCTAGACAGGATATCGGATGGGAAGCAGAGCAAGAGGCTAGACAAGATACTAGACAAGATGATGGAATGAAGACTAGACAGGATACCAGGCAAAAGGTTGGACAAGAGATTGGACAAGATTCTAGGTGAGAGGTTGGACAAACGGTTGGATAAGATTCTAGGCAAGAGGTTAGACAAGAGATTGGACAGGATTCTAGGCAAGAGGTTGGACATGATGAGTAGGCAAATGGGTGACCTAGAGTGTTCGGTCAATGGTGTAATGGTACGCTCCGCCCTCGCGGTCAGCCGTATCATGTGGACTGCTGACTCAGAATCGACATGAATCGGATGATAAAATGAGTAGGGGAGGGCTCAACCACAGTGTGGATTAGATCAAAGGGGTCTACCATGGATGTCGTAGACCCAGAAGCAGAAAGGAAATGGATTTCCGAGGCCCTAGCGCTTGCTGAGTTGTTATGCGCAGGCATGGGTTGGTTAATAAGGTTGGGATATGCAGATGGTGCTTGTGCAAGTGGAGGTGGTGGTGTAGGTGCAGTGTGTGCCTCTTGGGTGTTGATGACAATAGCTCCTGTGTCAATCAAGTTCTGAACAACATCCCGGAGAGTGTGCCAATTATCGGTCCAATGTCTCGGAGCTTGATGATAATCGCAATGTGCATTTGCATCATACCACTTTGGGAGTGGGAGTGGCGGACGAGGATCTGGGAGCCGCAGAACAGACACGATCTGAGGGAAGAGGGCACTCAATGGCCTACCAAGCAGAGTGAAGTCACTTTCAATGCGATGACCAGGCCTCTGCTTAGGTTGTTGCCCTTGTTGAGCCAATGCGACATGGTGCACTGGTTTGACGGTGGAGTGCGTGCATGTGGTGTGTCGAGAGCTAGGTGCAACTGCTAATTGGTTTAGGTCAAGCTGGCTCTCTACTCTAGTAGGCTTCACCGAAGGCTTGATGAAAATGACGACTGCCCTCTTGCCATTATTGGCGTTGATAGTGCTGTTGTTGAAGCTACTACCAGAAGAAGTGGCCTGGTTCGCGAACATAGAGAGGGTAGGAAAGTTCCCAACTTTCAGAGAACTCTCCACACGAGTGCCAGCTCGAATCAATGATGCAAAAGTAGTGATGGGCTGAATGCTCTACAGAGCCCCAACATCTGGCTATTTTCCTCGAATAACGATCTTGATAGAGTCCTCGTCAGAGGGTTTATCTCTCACTTGTGATGCAAGGGTGCGCCAGTGACCGACGTACTCCCCAAACAGCTCGTGGGGTTTCTGTCTTGTGGCGACAAGGTCCTCTCTCTTTGGGACCAAGTGCGGATTAAAAGCATATTGATCCATGAACGCCTGTGAAAGGTCATTCCAAGTCTTGATCGAACCCATGTCAAGCGACGTGAACCACTTGAAAGCTGGACCAATGAGACTTTTCTGGAAAAGACGGATTACCAGCCTCTCGTCAGCTTGGAGCTGAGCAAGATCTCCGTAATACGCCCTAAGATGTGAAATTGGGCAACCCTTACTGTTATATTTCTCGAAGTCCAGGATTTGGAAATGCGGTGGGAGTGTCACCTCTGGGAAATAACAGAGGTCTTAGAATCCATAGGGTTGGCGGTCGCCTCCACGCACTTGTCGAAGTGCTCTCTCCAAGTCACCCACACTATCGTGGAGGGTATCTAGAGCTACTGCTGATGAGGGTTGTTAGAAATAGTGCATTATTTTGATGATAACTTAAATCATTGCTAGTGCATATTTTCATAAATATTAAAGGATGAAAAGATTATAAGTTCTTAAACATATATACTCAAAAATACGACTGGAGTTATACTTGTGTTTTTCTGTATAATTCTCAATTGTATGCAAGTGTTTTTCAAAGTAACAGAAACGGCATACTGGAGTCAAATCGGCATACCGTTTCAGTAAAAAACGGTATGAACAACGG
>JAMKQA010103790.1:0-44150 GCA_024699735.1 Posidonia australis | reverse complement strand
TGTTTTCAGGTGCAGGCCACGTGCAGCCAGTTTCCGGTGCAGGAATCGGAGTTTCTAGCCGCGCATCGAGATCCTAGAGGTGAGCCTTGGTTACAGTCTTTTTGTTCTGTAATTTGTGTAATTAGGCTTGTGATGCTGTTATTTGGTAGCGTGCCCGGGTTCAAGGCGTTACAGACCTCCATTTCTATAAGTGGAAATGTTCGTTTTATAGGTAAATGTTTGTTTCTAGAAATAGGTGTCTACTTGATCCAACGATTTTATTTTATAACCATTGAAATCTATATATATATATAATTAATACAAAACAAACGTTCATTCCTCGAAATAGTTGTTCATTTTTCAAAAAGTTCTCCTAAACAAACAAACGTTCTTTAAAATAGGATGCATACAAGATGTCTCATTTTTAAAATAGACATTTATGTTTTATTTTATATAGTTAAAATATATTATAAAATAATTATTATAATTTAAAAGTTAATATTTATATTAAAAATTACATATTTTTATTTCGAATCTATTTCAAACCTACCTTGGGTTAGGCCTACACTCGACCATAAATTCAAACCTAGGTTGGTTCGTTTGTCAGAGTTTGGGCTTAGGTTAGGCCTATTTGAGTCCAAACCAAAGCTATGTTCGACTACTCGCGAAAATCACCGATCTTATTGGGTTTGCACTGGGTTGGCTTGGATTTCATTGGACCAAGTTGGTTCAATTTTTTTTCCAAGCTCTAAGCAAAAAAAAGGGAGACAAAACAATAATGTGATATCAATAGTAAAAAATATTACAAACAGTTTTCAATTCAACCATAGCATGTCTCCAAGAATTTTAATAGAAAATTATAACAACAAGATGTTACTGTAAATACTCCGATTTTACAGTCACTTGGCAGCAGGCTCCTCTGGAAGATGCTCTGGTTGCAACCACCATCTTTAAACCCTAACTCCATCAGAACCCTAGACTCACATAAGCCCACACAAGCCCAGTAGGCCCACTTAAGCCTACACAAGCCCACACAAACTTAATTTAAGCAAAAACCACTAATTAAAACCAAAATTAAACAAAATCCACTTAAATCAACCTAAAAACATTTGAAACCCTAATTAATTAAGTAAAACTCTAATTAAAATCAAAATCAAGCAAAATCCACTTAAAAACATTTAAAATCCAAATTAATCAAGTGAAAACCCTAATTAAAATCAAAATCAAGCAAAATCCACTTAAAAACATTTAAAATCCAAATTAATCAAGTGGAAACCCTAATTAAAGTCAAAACCAAATAAAATTCATTTTTAAACCACTTTAATCCATTTAATTTCAAGGAAAACCTAAATTAAACTCAAAAAATTCTAAAGTCATTTAATTAAGTTCAAAAACTCTAATTTGAACCAAAAACTTTAATTAAAATCCAAAAAATACAAATTTCAACTCAAAATTCTAAAAACCTTAATTCAAACTCAAGAATTTAATTAAAATCCAAAAAAGTTCTCATTAAATTAAAAACCATGTTTAAAATCTAAAAAATTAAATTAAAATCCAAAATTCCAATTTAAACCCAAAAACTTCAATTAAAAAAAAAAAAAAAGGTGCCAGGTCTCCCTGCCCCCTTCTTTTTCATGTGTCCAGGAAAATCACCGTACTATCAGTCAAAAAAAAAGAACCCAAACACTTATAAACGCAAACGCCAATTCGTCTCTCGTACACGATCAGCAGCAGCCGAGGGTGAACATGAAAGCAGTTCAGGTTATCAGGGAGAGTAGGTGTTCCGGCACTACCACAAGTCCACCATCGTCTTTGTGTTACGCTCTGTATGCTAATTTCGTGGGTAGCGGAGGAAATAACGCTAGAGAAAGTTAAGGGCAGCCACTTCCTCTAACTCCGTCTCTTTCGTCCACGCGTTTGCTCTTGTTGACTTCCTTTCCGTGTCGACAGCTGCAGGTTCGCCACAGCTTACTTAGAAACCCATAACCCGCTTGTTCGGCTTATGAGGACGAGTGAAAATCGTATATGTTGGAACTTGAAATCCTTCCTTTGCTAAAGATAGTTTTCATTCAGTTTATTGAAACTGTATTCAAATCTTTTCCAATATATTTCCGAGGTCGTCTCTATGGATTGTATTTCTACGGTTTCTCCTGTAAGGCATTCTGTGAAGAAAAATGGTTCGTCCACCAGGCATGTCTCCCTTTACACGTTTTTTGCCGAAACTTCCTGCGTGAATCTTTTTTTAATGAACTCAAAGTGACATGTTTTCTGTGCTTGCAGAGGATTCTCCTATAGAGGAGGTCAGACTCACGGTTTCCTCATCAGATGATAAAACGTTGCCGGCATTAACTTTCCGTACCTGGATCTTAGGCCTCTCCACCTGTGCCCTTCTCGCATTCCAGAAACAGTTGTTCTTCTTCTACCAGAACCAAATACTCATCACTCCAGCTTGTGTACAGTTAGTCCTCCTCCCAGTAGGAAGATGGTTGGCAGCGACATTACCTGTAAGCTCTATCAGAATTCCACGGACGAATTGGTCCTTCACAATGAATCCAGGTCCTTTCAATATCAAGGAGCATGTGTTGGTCACTATCTTTGCCTCCTCTGGTTTGGCCAGACCTTACGCTTCTAGACTAATTTCGCAAATGAAGGCATTCTATCACAGGAAGATCCATCCATTGGCTGCTTTATCATTGATGCTTACATCTCAGGTGATTATAAGATTATTTTCACTTTTTTCCCCTAGCAAAAACCTGAGTTTCATGATGCAACATAAATTTGCTGCAGAATCAAAACGTTATAGTAAACCTGGCTGGGCTTATATGCCAAACACATTGGTTGTCGGTTGCCGTTTACACTTGTTCTTTCTCGTGAGAATCCATTTTCCCAAATGTAAGATAAATGTTTGTGGCTGGTGATGTTACACAACTACCTAGAATTTGTGCATCTCACCTGCAATAACATTTGCTAGGTCTCATCAGTCTTATTTCGAAATCTTAGCCTTGAACATTCTCAAAGTTGTAGATTAGGTATTGTATGCTTATAAACAATATGAATAACAGCAATATCAGTATATCACCATAAATCCATACTTATTGCAGTGCCCGCCTAGGCGGTGCCATTTAGAGGTTTAGCCTAACGAGGATTATTTAGTTTTTCTTTATCAAACATTGACTTTTGATGACTATTATATAGTTTTTCTTAGTTAATGTTATTTGTTATTAACTATTTGACTTTTTGTTGTTAAGATTGTTATTGACTTAGTTATTGTTACTGTTATTGACTTATTATTTTTGTTTAGATTGTTATTGATTTGGAGGACAATTAAGATTTTATTTATCGTTAGATTGTTATTGTTAATTTTAGAAATTGATATATCAATTTATTAATGCATTATGAATTCTGAATATCTCTATAAACATATTAAAAAAAATCTGAAAAACATTTAAAATTTGTATTTTTATTACTGCCTAGGCGTCTAGGTGCCTAAGGTGCAGTTGCTCATTGCCACGGTGATAAGTATGCATAAATCATTCCAATATAGATAGGTTTGGTTCCAAGGAAATTTCTGAAGTATTTTCAATTGAATAAGTTTTGTGAATGAAGCCTGAATGTAATACTATGGTCTGTGTTTGAGACAGAGACTTTGACAATTTTGCTTGCTGACTGAAATCAACTAATTGTTTTATACCAAACCAACTTAGCAAACATCAGACCGGTCTTTGAAAATCAGGCCGGAACTCCCTTCAATCCAGATGTCAATTCAAATTCCTTTTTGAATTTGAATTCAGAGATAGAACGGGTATGAAATCAAGTGCTGGACTTTCAGGAACTGATGGGGCTAGAATTGCTTGTTGTTAATCAAAAATTTCCTAAGAGGATGGATGGGGAAGTTTCTCAAACTACTCAGGGAAACAGAATAGTAGAGGAGAGGGTGAACAAAGAGTCACGTGAGAGGAGGAAGCCTCCCTTAATCCTTTTGGGTTGTGGCCTTTATTGCTAGCTTCGGAGAAGGAGAGCAAGGACCCATCTAACAGAGAACAAAATGCTCAGAATGGGCAAGAAGTTGCAATAAGCCACTAAATTATTGAGTAGGAGAGGGTGCCAAGTCAAAAGATCTCCTTACAACTGGAATGGATGGATGGTGGTGTTTATTCCCCAACTCTTCCTCCACTACAGATTTTGGAGGATAAGAAGATTGAATGGCAAGCTTCTTCAATGGAGATAAATGTGATTGGGCAAATTAAACAATTCGAGAAAAAGTGGTCTGAATTAGAAGAAGAGGAAGAGGAAGAGGAAGTACATAACATGAGTGACATAAGTCTAGGAGGGATCAATAAGGGTTCTTTATAAAGATCCTTAATAGGAACATTAGAGGCCTTAATGATGAGGTCAAGCAACGACCGATGGGGGACATGGTGATCAGGGATGGGATTTCTTTTGCTTCTTTACAAGGAACCAAGATGCACATGGTGTGAGTCTTTGCTTGTTGCCAAAGGAGCATTAGGAGGAGTTCTCACTCTTTGGAGCAGCAACTGGTTGAAGAAAGTTAGTGAATAAATTGGGGACTTTTCAACTTCATTGATGTTCCAAACTTGGGATGGATGACATTGGCTTTTTACTTCAGTTTATGGGTCTGTTGAATCAAGTCAAAAAGTTCTTTTTCTCAAAGAGTTGAGTTTGATTCAAAATAGATGGTCTTATCCTTGGCTGGTTTGTGGGGATTTCAATCTCATTAGATGTTTGGAGGAGAGATCTCAAATGGCAATTTCACGGATGAAATGATAACTTTTTCGAGGTTGATTGAGGACAATGAGCTATTGGATCTCATTGTTGAAAGTCACTGGTACACTTGGAGTAATTTTTAGTCCCCTTTGGTTCTTTGACGATTGGATCATGTGCTTATTGATGGTGATTAGGAAGCTCACTTCCCGAGAGTGAAGGTTTGTGCCCTTGCTCTAATCGTCTTCCTTTTCTGGTGGATACTACCGTTTCTTTTAAAAAGGGACCTTTCAGGTTGGAGAGAGTTTGGTTATGGGATTCTACTTTTTGTGCTTTGGTGGAGGAAACTTGGGAGTTTACCACTGCAAGTGGGTTTGCGGTGCATGTTGTAACAGATAAACTTAGGAAGCTCAAGTGCAGAATTACTTCATGGCCGGTCAATTTTAAAGAAGCAAGGTTAAAGGAGAAAGCTGATCTTCTAAAACAGATGACATGTTTTGATTCCAAAGAGGAGTTGGCTGTATTGTCGGAGGTGGAGAGAGAGGAGTGTGCATTTGCAAATGCAAAGGTTAAGTGTTGTTCTTGAGTTGCAGGAGATAGAATGAAGGCAAAAATCCAAAAAATTGTGGCTTAGGGATGGGGCTAATAACGCATCTTATTTTCACAAGTGTGCTAATCAGAGGTGTCCCCAAGATTTTATTAATCACATCTGCACTAAGCATGCATGGCAGGAAGGTGATAAGGTTGGTCCGGCCATTGCAGTTCACTTTAAGAAGCTTTTGAAAGGAGACGTGGTTGGCATCCTCAATGGGAACCAGAGAACCTTTAGAAGGTGACTGATGAAAAGGCTAGGATGTTGATTGAGCCTTTCTCTGAAGAGCAAGTTAAAAATGCAGTTTTCACCATGGAAGGTGGAAAGGCACCGGCACTGGATGGCTTCTCATTGATTTTTTATCAGCATTTTTGGTATGTAGTCAAAGAGAACTATGAATTTGATAATGGATTTCTAGGTTGATAGCAAAAGATGTGAGGCTATTAATTTTTCTTTCATCTTTCTGATTCCTAAAGTTGGTGCAAAAGATATAGGGGATTTTTGTCCATTAAGTCTGATGAATGGTATAATGAAGATTGTCACTAAAGTATTGGCTAACAGATTATTGATAGTGATTGATAGACTAGTGCTTCCAACTCAGACTGCTTTTACAAAAAGGCATGGACTTGCAGATTGCTTCATTGCAGTGTATGTGTGTATTACAGAATGCTTGAAAAGAAGAAGAAAGGGGTCATGGAGTACTTCCAAAAGGCCCTTGATAACATTAATTGGAAATTTATGAACCAGGCTTTTATAGGTTGTGGTTTCCCTCTTAAATGGGTGCTGTGAAATGCTAATGTGATGGAAAGTGGAAAGGACTCAGCACTAATTAATGGCATCTTGTAAGGAATTTTCAAGTTTGGAAAGGGACTTAGCTAAGGGACCTGTTATCACCTCTTTTATTTGATCTTGGTGTTAATGTTTTGGCACCTATGTCTCGTAGGGTTGATGATGCTGGTTGTCTCAAAGGATGGAAACATACATGTCTCATACAATATGCAGACGAGACATTGTTTTTTGTGGATGTTATGAAGATCAAATGCTGAAGCTAAAGTTCCCTTTGAGGGGATTTGAAATGGTTTCTGGATTAAAGATTAATTTTAAGAAAAGCTTGGTCATGGGTATGTGCAGGAGGAAATGGTTGAACTGGCAGTCGTGCTTAGGTGTAAGGTTGAAAAGTTGCCCATTTCTTACCTTGATCTTCCTCTCTCTCTTTGGAAACCAGGAAGGAATGACTGGTGGTCCCTTTGTGATAAACTTGTTTGAAAATTGAAGGGGTGGAAACAAAAATACCTCAGCTTCAGTGGTCAGATAGTTTTGCTTAAAAGTGTTCTTGCTACCTTACCAATGTTTCATATGGCAGTGTTTGATCTTCTGGTAGGCATAAAGGAAGTGCTGCAAAGGAAAAGGCATGCTTGACTGTGGGGAGGAAGGTTGGATGGATGAAATGCTGTTCATCTGGTCAAATGGGACACAGTTTGCAGGCCTATAAAGTATGGTGGACTGGGAGTTAGACGACTGATTTTTTTAAACCAAGCTCTATTGACAAAGTGGGTATGGAGATGGTTGGAGGGTGACAACTGTCTTTGGTCTTCTATTATTCAAAGTAAATATTCTTCTTCTTCTGTCCCTAGATAGGTGGCTGTGAGTGGAGTAATTAATTATGCTTCTGCCTTTTGGAAAGGGGTATTGACTACTGTTGATATTGTGGTCAGATTTTCTACCATAGAGGTTGGCATGAGTTCGAACCAATGTTTTAAATGTCGTTTCGTGTCGGACTTCGGTAAGTTAAAAAATAGACATGTGTTGGTAAAATGTCGATATGTAGGTATCGTATGGAAACACAGTAAAAAAAAAAATCACATTTGTTTCGAAAATTTTCATGTTGGTATTGTGTTGGAATCATGTTGGTAAATTGAAAATAAAATACGTGTCGGTGAAATTTCGACGACACACGTCGACATTTGGTACTACGAATCCAACATTCGCTTTCGGGGGGATAACTGGGGTGGTGACAGGTCATTGCTGTTACTTTTTCCATCCCTGTTTGCTCTGGCTAGAAACAAAGATGTTGCATTTCTTTTGCTGGTTCATGGTCTGGTGAGATATGGGTGTGGGATCTTAATCTTAGACGACCTCTTCAGGATTCAGAAGTAATTCAGGCTAGTGAATGCTTGCGTTGGTTGCAGGATAAAGGACCAAACCATGAAGGAACAGATGGGAGGAGGTTTTTCTACTAAAATTCTTTATGGCCTGTTAGAGAAGGAAGACCTATCAGGAAAAGGTTTTCTTCCTCTTCCCTGCTGGAAGTATGGAAAGTTCAATCACTAATGAAGGTCAGAAGTTTTATGTGTGAAATTCTAACAAAATCACATTGGAAAGCATGCGTTCCTTTGGACAGCAATTGTGTTGTTTTCTGTAAGTCAAACGAGGAGACTATTTAACATCTATTTTTTGAGTGTGATTTAGTGAGAAGGGTTTGGAGAAGCATGAGTCTGAGATGACATATTGGTGTTATTCCTTCTTATGCAGATGATACTTGGGCTTTTGTGCAGCAAATTCCTAAGAAGGGAAATTCCTCTAGTATTGACCTGGCATTAATATCTTTTCATGCTGTCTGTTGGAGCATTTGGTTTGCCAGAAATGGTTGGATTTTTGAAGAAGATTTTTCTACAACTGAGGATATTTTAGGGTGAGTGTGGTTTCTTGTCGAGTCTTTGAGTCATGTGTCCTTTGGCTCTGAGGCTTGGCTGGAGTTCTTCTTCTGATTTTTATGTTACTTTAGTGTTTTTTTGTTTTTCCTGGGAATGAATTTCTTGTTTGTTCTCATTATGTTTTTTTATTGGCTCAGCCTTGGTTGATTCCTAATAATATGGGTTTCAACCCACCCTTCCTCTAAAAAAAAAACTTAGGAAACATCGTCTAGAAATCAGAAAGAAGTCTAAAGTTTCAACAAAATTTTTTAGAAACCAAACATGTGGTTGAACAAGTTGTGAATCGGTTCCCCTTTTTTTGTGGTTGAAATTAGGTTCAAGTGGTTAATTGGTGTTGGCCTGGTGTCATCATTTTATAAAACCAGAAAAGTTAAGCTGTCATATATCAAATGGTTGGCTTAACCGTTCAAAACTGGGTTTGAACAGAAAGAAGTCCAGTGTGTTTGTTTGTTTCGATTCAAATTAATTGACAATGAGTGGAGGAGTTCATCTGTACATAATCACAAGTTCAGTTCTCATTTTTTCCAATGTAAGATTATTTTAACACTCCTTCACTTATAGCTTCATTTAGATCGAGTCTTTACTTTTTCCAACGTAGGACTATTTGAACGTTCTAACTTAATTGTAGTTTCTTTTAAGTCCGATAAGTATCTATTTTAGACATAGGTGGATGTGTGGGGATTTGGGTTATATGAATCTCTTAGACTTGAAATATAGACATTCAACTTAAAATCAATTAATTATGAGTGGAGGAGTCCATTTATATATAACTATTAACTACAAGTCCAATCTTCATTTTTTCTAATGTAGGATTATTCCAATAATATGAAAAATTTAACATTTTCACTATTTAGTAACAAAGAAAGATGGAAACTAGGGCATAATGATCTCGAAGGTGCTTTAGTAAAGTCTCAAACACAAAGTTAAGTGGGAACTGGAATTAGGCTGGGATTTTAGGAATCATGATTATGGATTTTTACTATTTTAGGACTTAGGAGATGTTGTCTTGGGGTAGGAGGGGAGATTTTGGCTTTCTTTGTGATGGTTCCATGTGGTTTTTTAGTTTCCCCAGTTTAATTAGATCTCTTAAATTATCATTGTTCTGGATGTATGCTCTTTCATTTTCATGAAATGGCATCCACCTTTACGTAATTAACAACAAAAGTCTGAGTTTGTTGGAGATGGCTCCAAACTTACTTCTGGACCAGATAAATGCTTACAGTTGACGACTGAGTCAGGAGTTTCCCCTGTCAAGAGTACTTGCAAGGAGATCTGCTACCAAGATATGACTTTGCATTCAGGAATATGATTTGGCAGGTGCAGTTGCCTCGTAAATGGAAGTTTTCGTATGTGGTCTCCAGGAGTTGCGTGGTCCCATGATGGAGACTTGCTTTGTGTTTTTTGTGGATAGGGTCACAGGAACCGAGATGATCTGTTTGATGTGATTGTGCTAAATTTTCGAGGCTCACATTATCACTTTTGTTGTCTGTCCTTTTCTTTTGATTCTGTGAAGGCTTTGTGGGTAATCTTTGCAGGGATGGCACAAGACGCTACTGTGAAGACTAAGAATATGGATTCTGTCCTTTTCTTTTGATTCTGTGAAGGATATGTGGGTAATCTTTGAAGGGATGGCACAAAACGCTACTGTGAAGACTAAGAATATGGATTCTAATGATTCCAAACACGGTGTTCTGGAATTTATGGCTCCTGAAGAATCATATGATTTTCCATAATGGACCAGCTTTCTTTGTTTGTTGATTACTTGATGTAAACATGTTCTCCTTCTATGGAAATTCTTTGGGGGCGGATTTCTCTAATTTTATATATTTTTTTCTATTTTTTTTGCTCTAGAGTCTAGACTACTTGTCTAATATGCTTGTACAGTTGGATTTTCCATCAATAAATGATTCATCCTATCGTCCCTTGAAAAAATTCTGATTAATTGGAGCTGTTCTAATACTAGAGTAGCATTTGATAATGGCTATGGAAAAATAGATCATTCTCATGAGTAGTGTTTTTGAAAAAAACTAGTGTCTACAGTTTTTTGAAAAAATTAGTCTTTACAGCTTCTTGAAATCAATGTTTTTGAAAGCTTCCATGCATAAATAAAAAGCTAGCTTATTTGATGTAAAAACAGGTGATTGGTAATAAGCATTTTTTTAAAGCTAATCCCAATAATCATTACCAAATAGGCCTTAGGTGTTAGAACTTGGGGCGCACAATGACAAATATGTCAGGTATGTTTATTGCAATATTCAAATTGGAGAGTAAAATTATAGGGATCAAGTTCCCCAATTTTGTAATGGTTTGATAAATAAATAATAGACATGAGATTTGTTTGGATGCGTTCCTTTTACAAAAAGGAGTGGAGAGAAGGCAAAATATATATTTGTGGCTCTAAAACAGAAAATAGCAAATAATTCTAGACAATGTGTTGCTGACTCCCTCATTGTTGTCACAGTTGATAGGTTACGGATTTTCTGGATTGCTATGGAAGCTCCTAGTGGATTCCCCTTACATGTGGTGGCCGGAAACGTTAGGTAATGTATCTATCTACAGGTACTATATCTCTCACACTTGAATTTGCTTCTTCTTCTTGAACTTCTTCTGCCCAGTTGCTAATTCACTTTTATATTTTCAGGTCGTTGCATGAGACTGAAGTGAGACCAAAAAGGCAACTCACAAGATTTCAATTCTTTCTTGTGGTCTTCGTCTCAAGCTTTGCTTATTATATTATCCCTAACTATTTCTTTCCTTCTATATCTGCAATCTCCCTTGTTTGTTGGACTTGGAAACACTCAGTCATTGCTCATCAGATTGGTGGTGGTTATTATGGACTTGGACTAGGTTCATTTTCATTGGACTGGTCAGCCATTAGTAGCAGTCTGGGCAGCCCCTTGGCTTACCCCTCCGTAGCGATTGTTAATAACATGGTTGGGTTTTTTATAATCCTGTATATAGTAACTCCAATTGCTTATTGGACTAACAAATACGATGCTCGTAGATTTCCTGCTTTTTCCTCGGAATTATTTGATAAGAATGGCCTGCCATACAACATCTCAAGGATTTTGGATGGTGAAAGATTTCAATTGGATGAGGAAGCATACAAGGCTTACTCACCTGTGTATATGAGCATCTACATGCAATATCAGTATGGTTTCAGTTTTGCATGTGTTACAGCTACTCTCACCCATGTAGCCCTGTATTGTGGAAGGTACACCCTTTTTTGATTTTGTGAATATTTTCTTTTTGGTAGTATATGTTTTTTGTCTTTCTGTCTATTGCATTTTCAAGTGTCCTGCTTACAATCTGAATTTACATGTAATTATTGTACGAAAACACTAGAGTTAAAGTGTCGTCATACAACCATGGTTCCAAACATCGAAGTCCGACAAAAATAGGAAACGTGTCGGATATCGGTGGAAATATCAGTGGAAATATCAGTGGAAACACGGTAAATTTAAGGAAATTTATGGAAATAATAATAAAAATTCGAATTTTACTTTGAAATTCTAGAATAAGTTAAAGTAAACAGTAATTTATATTTAAGACTAGTTAGATCAACTTTTTAAACATGTGTCATAGTGAAATATGCTATATGCACTTAATACAAATATTCTGAAGCATAAATAATACATAAAAATGCGTAATAAATGTTTAAAAATAAAAATACTCATAAAAGTTACCTCATAAATGCTTAATACCAGAAAGAATGTTTTGGTTCATCAATATTATCTTATTGTTCAGTTATGTTGTGGTCACAATGAATTTGTTGTTGAATTTAAGATTTTTTCCATAATACATAGTTGTTCCAAGACATATGATTATAATATGTTTGGTATTCCATGATATAATGGTGATAATTTGATATTGATGGTTGAATTAAAAATCCTATAAGTGGATATTGTGTAATAAATACTTGTTGAGACTATCAGGAGAAGTAATTTTGACTTGGAGGACCTTGATAAGGTTGCACATATTCTATTTGTGGTAGTACATAGTTGAAGATGGAACTTATATTCCATTCACTTTGTTGGCTTGGGATACAGGAAGATGAAGTTCTCGTCCATCCACTTTTAGAAGTATAATCTAATCACCCATAAGAACGTTCTCCACCCGAGCATAGGTGGCTAGCTGTTATATGTACCCAGTGCTTTACCTGTAGACGCTTCTCCAGCTCTCACAAGAAGGGGATGGGAGTCGTCTTCTAAGGGACTTCCCGAATGACCGTACTGGGGAATTCTATCATACTCCGTGTGACTATGGTTGTTGATTCTGTGGGTAACTCCCAAAGGTTTAGGCCAAATTGATTGAAGTGGGTGACAAGATCCGGAGCAACGACCTTCCCCAAAAAGAGAAATGTTCAGAGGTATCGATCAAAGATTTTAGCACCGGTGTCTCCTATATGTCCTCAACTTTATTCGAAGTATCCTAATGGTGTAAGGCCGTCGATTTATTGGGAAAAAGGAGGAAAATCACTTTGATCTCGTCTTTCGGAGAAATAAGTGGCTCACGAGGAATGGAAAGAAACATTCTCCATTTGATCTCGAAGTCCTCAGAGGGCACTTCTTCCAGTCGTCTTTTCGCTTGTAGGAATGACATAATGCTCATCCATGTTCCACACGGCCAAGGAAGCATCCATCGTTAGCCACATATGGCGAGAATAAGGTAAGCGATCACGAACGAAGACGGGTTGAAGTGAAAGTCTCAGGTATTATTGAGCGTCGATCTGTGCATTCACCTACTGTTGCTTACGCCTACTTTTATGTTTTCGTTGCATTCACTTACAACAAGAAAGAACCACCTGCGTTTAGTGCAGCACCTGCATTTTGGTGCATTCTTCTTCCTTTCCTTGGTCTTTTGTTCTGTCATATTCTGGAGAACTTATCTCCTCCCAACGTCTCCACATGGATGAGGCTCCAATAGAAGATCGTCCATGGTCCACGTAGCGACCCTTGCATATCCGCCACAGAGTTGTGGCTCCTATAGTGAATGATGCATGATCTTCTGCTGGAGAGGAGAATGGGGGTTGAGCCAGTCCTTAAGTCAATCATTTAGAGTGTTGCTGCTGACAGTTATGCACAGTTGTAGGGGGGAGATGAACCACACACCTCGCGCAAGCAAGTTGACATTTTAATAGTAGATGATCGATGGTTTCCTCACTTCCGCATATTTGACATATTGGATATATACTGGGAAGTCGCTTGGTCAGCACACTTTTGGTAGGGATCGCTCCCACAATGCATCTCCATAGAAAATAAATAATCCTCGGAGATATAGACTTCATTGATCAGATTTTCTTCCATATAGGATACAAGGAAAAGCCCTTAGATGGAGAAGCATCCAAATTCAACTCCTTGGTTAATCTGTATGCAGATTTGGCTGTCAAATTTCCTAAAGGTGTTTTACACCAGATGAGTTCGTCCACAGCTCTTTTGACGATCATCAGAAAGCGATGGTTGCAGTAACAAAAGGATCAATTTGGCAGAGTAGATCATCTTTCCATTGTTTTTGGTGCACATCTATTAGATCACTGACAAAATTGGGGATGTGAGGTTGATTGTCAGGTTTGTCTAAATCGAACGGGTGGAAGCTTCTCAGTAATCGTCTGTGGCAACCTCCTATTTAGTTTCCCCCTTTTAAGCGAGTGCCCTGCTTTTTTAAAAGAGATGCTTCATTTACAAATCCTTCCGATGCAATGATTGAAATTCCCCTCTAAGGGTCCCGGGGGTGAACAGACAGCAAGGGGGAGGCGTAAGGAGGTTAAGTACTCCGCTTTGAACGACTACATTTGACATGTCGACACTCGAGGTTTGACGAAATGAGCGTTCAAATAGACCAAAATTGTCCTCCCCAGGGTCACACATAGAGATCAGTGATAGACATAACCAGGGTTGAATCAAAAACTTCCTGCCAGCCAATAAAACTTAGAGTGCTGAGGTGATAGTGACGATGCGACGAAAGTCTTGTCAATATGTGTATGTCATCTAATTCGAATTTATCCTCCAGGTGTACGTACTAGGCTCGCTTGTAAGAAGGCTTGGTTCCATAGCAATTGGTAGGGCTAAGGGATGATCTCGGTGCTTTTCGTTGATAGGTTTTTGGTTATTTATCTTTGATTTGTTTTTTCTATTGAGATTAGATTGAAGTAACAAAAAATTATTACGGTCTAGCGCGTTGGACCCTACGTAGGACAGGACATTTAGTTGATTTAGATGTCGAGGGGGTAAAGCCTACTCTACCGTTAAGGAGAGGGAAGGAGCGGTTCACTCGGAGAGTCGAGACTAGTCATATACCATAGAATGAGAATGTAACAGGTATGATTGAGCATCCATCGTTAGCCACACACTCCTAAGTTATCAATAAACCGAATGATAAGAATTGTAGTCATAAGGGTCTGTAGGATTATGAATATTTAGAAAATCAAGTGATTTTAATAAACATTCCTTAATATGAATACTCAAAGAATCTGAATCTTTTGTTGTATTTTCACGAGGTTTTCTTTTATAATGATACAACAAAGAATCAGGTCTTGACGGTTGTTGGGTTCTATGATGTTCATCTTGCATGACATGTGTGAATTCATTTCCTCTTGTGAATGGACTAAGTGGTCTTTGACTTTCTTCTCGTAGGTCTTCAGTTCCAAGAGTTATATATCTACTGTCGTTGCTTTTTTCATCATCTCGTAATTGTGAGGAATCATCTGTATAATTGTTACCAACTAAACCTGGAGTTCTACTATGAGAATGTTCAGATGAATTGATGTATTCTTCAACATCAATGCTTATTTCAGTAGCAATTATTGAGTTTAGTCTACCTTATTCTTCATTTAGTATTAGTTGTCTATTTTCTTGCAACTACTCAAGTATAGGATTTTCATCTTTATCTTTATTGTATATATATGTCAAATTAATTGGATCAAAGTGGTCTTTATCTTCTCCCTTTCTGATATGCTTCATTCTTAGTCTCATATTATAGTGTACAAACATAATATCGTTTAATCTTTGAGTTCCCAATTTGTTTCTTCTTTTGTTTGGATAAGATTAAATGTGTTCTAATTTTTTTGTGAAGTTGAGGCAGTTCGAGATAAATTTTTATTGCTAATTTTCTCAAATTTGGAGCATTTGTTTCATTTAGCATTCATCATTTACCTAAAATATTTTATTAGATTATTAGTTTATTACCTAAATTATGATGTAAATATGTAATATTATAATATAAATAAAATAAATAATATACAAATCCTTACTTGGAGTCATTGAAGCACGACCACAAATCGCTTGAGGATCTCCAAATCCAAACGTTTGGTTCCTAAAGTATTTAATTCATTCAACGTTTCTATTTGAATGTCTACATTTAGCATCAATTTCTTTATCATTATTCTCATGAAAGATAGTAAATAGTACGATTTTCGAGATCATGATCTATTGGAATTGTGGTTCAGATAGTATACTACATTGATAAAGAAAAGTAATTAAACAACTAATTATAATGTAAATATAATTATGAGTTATGATTAATATGAATTTATATATCAAACTACTTACTAGCTTCATGTAAAGGGTGAAGAAGCATGTTGGACCATCTTTCTTCAATAATCTTCAAGTATCCCTTTGAACTTCTGTATGTTGTATTTTTCACAGCATCTTTCATTAATTTCATTGCCTTATATAAGAAACTCATTGTCGATTTTTCATCACTATCCACCAAACAAAGGACCTTTGAAATCGGCTTCATTATTCTCACTACCTTTCTAATATCCTCCTAAAAAGACTGATTATTAATTATAGAATTTATTTTCCTATCAAATGGAATATCACTCTCATAATATTGATACCAGATTTGTGAATTAAATATGTACTTTAGTCCGTTCTTTTTATCAATTATTGATTCGAGAGTAATGTAATTTGTTGCAAATCGAGTAGCCTTAGGTCTAATCAAGTCATCATCACAATACTTGGGTGATCTCATAAAGGTCAATAGATAGGAGTGGTCGTAAATAAAATTTATTATAACCTTTAATTTTCTAACAGTCTTCTCTATCTGCTTTGTCCTACCAAAATCTTTAAGCAACACAGTGAGCAGTACATGGTGTCCAATAGATAGGATACTTGGACATGTTTTTTTCATCAGTTTTTTTGAAAGTACTGCCATGATCGGTGACAATTTGAACCATATTTGATGGTCTCACTTGCTTAACGACTTTTATTATTTGCTTATAGAGATAGCTATGATCTCTGA
Source organism: Posidonia australis (assembly GCA_024699735.1). NCBI lineage: Eukaryota > Viridiplantae > Streptophyta > Magnoliopsida > Alismatales > Posidoniaceae > Posidonia > Posidonia australis. Next base: position 27,902 of record JAMKQA010103790.1, on the reverse strand, counting down.
TAACATAAGAAGTACCAAAGGACTTTAAAAAAATTGTGCAGCCATTATAGTAGACTATGAAGTTGATAATCTATTTACTAGTAGTGTTTGTCCAATCATTACACATAATAGTGATTCCATAAGTTGACTATTGTCGTTTTAAACTGTCAATGTAGCTTTCTAATTCTTTTGTTTCTGATACATATTATATCATAATCAGTGTTTTTACTCTTGTATCTTCTCTGACTGCTACATCAAGTATATGTTGTAGATACGGTCCTTTTGTAGTATTTGCTGGAATAACATTGAAAAATATGTATTTAGCCATAGCTTGACTAATTTTCTCTTTAGCATTTCCAAACATGTCTTTGATAGTTTTCTGTTTTGACTTTTTAATTCTACATGTTGTTAAATTTGGACTGTCGTATCTTTGATTGTATATTCTAAATATTCTTGCAATGCCTTTATCTTTATCTTTTTATGCACTGCTATTGTCACTTTCACTTTCACTTCCACTTTCTCTAACACTTTCAGAACGATGGAATCTCTAAATTTGTTTTCTATGTCATTCTTCATTTCTTGATTCCATTACAGCTTTCTTACATATGTTTCTCTTATCTTGAGTTTGACAATCTGAAGGATACACTGGATCATCTTATGAATCTGATACAATAATAGACTCACGTTTTCCTCCATCAAACAGAATCTTCTTAAATATTTCATATCTTTTTGCTTTATCATTTTTCTTAGATTTTGTGTCCTTTAATAATTCTTTCATCTGATTATGAACGACTGTTGAACATGACTTGCAACTGCTGACATTACTGTATCCACCAATAAGATGTTTCAATCTTGTAATACCTCCACTCATCATTTTCGTCTTACAGTACTTGCATTTTGTTTTCTGTTTGTCATTGTTGATAGTATATCTATGCAAATATTTTGGATCAGATCTAGTAAATCTCTCATCATTACCACTTCCATCATGTTGAGACCCATTAGAATTCGACATTATGAAGACTGAAAATAAAAAGTTAAATGAGTTTAATTATATGAAAAAAGATATTCATGCATTTAAAATATGTTTCTTTAATTTTTAATTTTTTTTTGATTTTTACAATTTTTTGAGATATTTTATTTAATAAGTTGTACATTTAATATTATTTCTGATTTTCTGTAAAATTTCGAAATATTTCTGATTTTTACCTTTATTAGGTAATTCAGGTCAGATTTATTGATTTTCTGTGTTTTTACCTTTATTAAGTTAAAATATGATTTTCTGATTTTTTTAACCTTTATCTATCAAAATATGTTACTGATAAATTCAAAAAATGAAGAAATAAAAATATTATATACAAAAACCTAATATCTATGTATTTTTATGTTAGATTTAATTGAAAACTAAAACAAAAACAAAAAAAAAGCTCCTTATTTGCTGTAAAATCAAATAAATAAGCAAAATCCTTGAAAAATCCTTGAATAAACCATAAAAAACCATGAAGATGAATAGAGATCTATTTACTCATGAAGAACCCATGGAAAATCTATGAAGAATCCTTAAAAAAGATGAAAAGAGGAAGAAAAGATGAAAAGAGAGAGGAAATCCATACCTTTACGGTATTCTTGAAGAATCCTCCCAAAAACCCTTGAAGAAAGTAGGAAGAGAAGAAAGCAGCAATCGATTCTACCATGGAAGAAGACAGCAATTTCTAGGAAGAGAAGAAAACAACAGCATCCGGGAAAATCACTTGTGTCAGTACCAATTATTGGGCGTGTCAACGACACGCGTTGGAACAGTTCAAAAAACTCAATGTGTTGAACAACACGGTCGACACACGTTGACTCGGCACCGACATGGACTCGAAACACAGAAAACAAGGAAATACCTTAAGATGTTGTATCCCCATTTTAAGATTCTGACATGTGTCGGCGAAATGTCGTCGACACGGACCGATGTTTGGTTCTATGGTCATTCCCCACATATGTTGTGCAAAGAGGATATGTCATAATGTACTAAATATCTACTAGAAATTACATATATTACCTAAGTATAGAATTACATAGAGGAAGACATAAGCTTGATGTCAATTAAAGTTTTCAAAAAGTTTTCAAGCTAAAAATGTGATATTGGATAGAGCTAATTGGCAAAGAGAGAGTTTATTCCTTAACATGTATTAATGTTCTAAATATTGGTTTCGTGTCGGACTTTGATGGTCCGATGAAAATAAGAAATGTATTAGATTTCAGTGGAAATTTTGGTGGAAATGCGATAAATTTACGGACGTCTACGAACATGGTCATAAAACATCGAATTTCGATTTAAAATTCTAAGATAAGCTAAAATAAGTAATAATATACATCTAGGATTACTTAGATTCAATTTCTAGACATGCATATGCTACATACACGTAATATGAACATGTAGAAGTACAAAAAAATACTTAAATATTTCCTATTTTTTGAATTTTATTTCGAATTATCATGATTTTTACTTATTTTGTTAAAAATTTACTAAACAAATACTTAAGATCAAGGACGTTAGATCAAGCTTTCAAATAAGATAAGTGTTAAAGTATGGTCTTATTGAGTATGTGGGTTAGTGGGTTATTGGATATCTGTTTAGGTCCCTTAACCTTCTCTATATATATATGTAACTCTCTCTATCTAATAAGAGTTTATGTTTTTTATTTCTTAATAACAACATAGTACTAAAGTATAGGCCTAAACCTTAGTCTCCACCTCCACCCTCAGTCGTTGACCAACCCAGCTTGCCGTCGCCTTTGGAACCATCGCTTACCTAGCTTCCAGCGTCGTCGTTAGCCAGCAGGCGCGTCCTCTAGCCCTCTTGTTGCCTCCTCTTCTTTCTCCAGCCCCTCTAGCTGGCCTAGTAGCCATCATCGGCTAGACTTGTAGCCATCAGCAGGGTTTTTAGCGACCTTAGTCTCGTAGGAGGGCCGTTCAACCTATTTTTGCCACCGTTTGACGTTGAGGTCATGTCGTAGACTTTCTCTAGTCTTGTTTCTTGTCTGTATGGGTGTAGATACGTGAAATCCATACGGTTTTGTGCCTTGGGACTGTGTATTGGTGTTTCCAATGGTGTTTTTTTGCTGTGTTTCCACCTCATACATGTAAAATCAGATCGTTTTCTCCTTTGTCAGGCAAAATTAGACTGTATATATCTCTTTTTGCTATCATAGCTGCATGTGAATCATTGATCAAATACCTTAGTGGCACTTCAGAAAATTTAAATGGCAAAAACTATCTACTTTAGGCTCAAAGTTTTGAAATTTTCATCATTGCACATCGGCAAATAAGTCACTTTACCATGTCTTCGTTGGATAGCAAGGATGTGACCTATGATGACTAGTTTGCAAATGATGTTATCATTGTTTCATAGATGGTCAACAGTATGGAACCTACTGTAGCTAAAGTGGTTTTGATGTTACGACCTGCTAAGAATATCTGGGATACTCTGCGTCTCACTTATGGTTACGAGAAGAATATATTCGAAGTTTTTGAGGTATGTGAGCAACTGTTCACTCTTCGTCAAGGAGATCGTTCTGTCCTAGAGTACTTCACATTATTGCGTTCTTTACTAGACGAGCTTGAGGTGTATCAACCTTTGACGATTGACATTACACAGAGAAGACAATATCGAGAGGAACTTGTAGTGGCGATTTATCTTTTCAGTTTGTCTCCTGAGCTCAGTTCTTAGATCAAGTGACAAATCCTAGGGGTTGACAGTGTGTCAGATCTGCAGACTACCTTTGCTCGGGTTTTACACATTTCCACAATCACTACTTTTCCCGTTTCAGATCAGTCTGCTATGGCTGCCACACGTGGACAAGGACGTGGTGGTTCTCGAGGTTGTGGTCGTACAGATTCTGGAGGACGCCTTCGATGCATCCATTGTGGTAGGACAGGTCATTGTATTGAGCGATGTTGAGATTTATATGGTAGGCCATCTTCTTCTTCGTTTGCACATGTTACTATAGAGTCTATACCAGCTACTTCCACCTGTGAGGAGCAAATAGTCACCATTTCACAGGTTGATTATGACAAGTTCTTATAGCTACAGGCCATTGATTTTACCACCACTGTCTTTTATTCCACTTCCACAGGTACTAGTGTTCTCCTGATCTCTAGGAATTCCTCTTGGATAATTGATTCTGGTGTTTCTTCACACATATCACGTACAAAAATTCTTTTTACTCGTGTATCACAATTGTTTGATATTAGATTTGTGGTTATTGCTGAAGGTTGATCTTGATCAGTTTCTGGTGAAGGAGTTGTGTAGGTCTCTTTTCATCTTTCTTTTGATAAAGTCTTATATGTGTTTGTTTTTCTATGAATCTCTTTTCTATTAGTGTCATTACCAAACAATTACTTTGTTGTGCGGTCTTTTTCCCTTTTCACTACACTTTTAAGGATTTACGGACAGGAAAGAGAATTGGTTTGAGCCGTGAGTGTGGAAATGGTGTCTACCTGCTAGTGAGTGACGAGATACCTCAAGGATTAGAGTCTATGACGTCCACTTTAGAGTCGTCCTCATTGTGACACTATTGGTTGGGTCGCCTCTGTCATAGGAAACTACAAGTTTTGTCATGGGTAACTATTTCACAGTTTGAGTGTGAGTTATGTTAGTTGGAAAAGTATTATTGTGTTTTCTTTAGATAGTTGCGTCTTATGTCTAGTTCTACGTTGTTTGAGTTAGTACATTGTGACATCTAGAGTCCCTTCAGAGTCTCGTCTGTGTCAGGTCATCGATATTATATTGTTTTTGTTGATGATTTTTCTAAGATGTCTTGGGTATATCTGTTAAAAGATCGTGGTCATATTTTTGATGTACTCAAAATTTTTATTTTAGAAATAAAAAATCAATTTGACACTATTCCCAAATGTTTGTGTACTGACAATGCATTAGAGTTTGTTCAAAACAAAGTTGTATCTTATTGTGCATCTCTTGAAATTATACTCTAAACTTCATGTCCTTACACTTTTCAACAGAATAGGGTGGTAGAGCATAAGTACAGACATATTCTTGATGTCATACATACTATCATGTTATACATGAAGGTCCCCAAATACTTATGGTCTGATACAGTTCTTACTGCCACTTACTTTATCAACAGAATGCCTTTCATTCCTCTTGGGGGAGAAATTCTCCTTCGATGTCTTTAGAAAGATGCTACTTTGTTCTCTTTGCTACCTAGGGTGTTTGGCTGTGTAGTATTTGTCTAGGATGTTTCACTTGGACTTGATAAGTTCTCTCAGGATTATCAAATGTATGTTTGTGGGATACTCAAGAACTCAACATGGATATCGGTGTTGTCATCCACTTTTTGGTAGATATTTCGTGTCTGCTGATGTCATCTTTTTTGAGTCCTTAGCATACTTTAGGGAGTCGTACTGAGGGGGAGTGTACTCTTCCACCGTTGGTAGTTACGTTTGTTCCTCTATCTACTGTTGTCCACCCAACTTCAGCAAACTCACCTCCCTTGTAGGTATATCAGCGATGTCAGTGACCACTACCTCCACCAACGGTAGAACCAGTTTGTTCCTTGAATGTAGATCCATCTCCCAGTGACTTACACTTGCCCATTGCTCTAAGAAAAGGTAGCGTTCCTCCATTTTTCATCCAATCTCTAATTTTATTGCCTATGATTCGTTACATCCATAGTTCGATGCCGTTGCCTTATATCTTTCCTCTGAGTCTATTCTCAGGAATTAGCAGGAAGGACTTTTACTTTCCCAATGAAAGGCAGTAATGGATGAAGAGGTAGCTATCTTGACAGCTCATGATACTTGGGAGTTGGTGACCTTACCTGTGGGAGCTCACATTGTCACATATCGTTGGGTTTATACTGTCAAATACAAAGTAGACAACACAGTTAATTGATATAAAGCTAGATTGGTAGTTCGGAGATTCACTCAGACTTATGGCATTGACCATGATCAGACTTTCTCTCCAGTAGCTTACTTTAATTCTATCAGGATTATTTTATCTGTGCCTGTAAATAATTCATGGGCGATGTGTCAGTTAGATGTAAAAAGTGCCTTCTTGTATGGTGATTTTACAGAGACTATCTTTATGGTGCAATCTCTAGGGTATGTTGCTCAAGGAGAGAATAGAGTCTGCAAGCTCAAGAAGGCAATCTATGGCTTGAAACAGAGTTCTAGAGCATGGTTTGAGAAATTCAGTCATATAGTATTGAATGGAAGGTTCAACAAATGTGCTGTAGATCATTCAGTTTTCTACAGAAGATCTGATCAAGGTTGTGTGTTATTTGTGGTGTATGTAGATGATATTCTGGTGACAGGTAGTGACCATGGAGGCATTAAAGAAGTGAAAGAATACCTTGCATCTCATTTTGTTATCAAAGATTTGGGCAAACCAAGGTATTTTCTCGGTATCGAGTTTGTCTGTGTTAGTGGAAAAATGATGTTATCCTAAAGAAAGTATGCATTTGACCTTCTTTAGGAGACTGAATTTTTGAGATGCAAACAAGAGAGTATTCCTATTGAGTAGTCATCACCTTTTTGGGATACCATTTCTGAGCTGTTGGATGACCTAAGACAGTATAGGAGGTTGATTGGCAAGTTCATCTATTTAACAGTGATTAGACCAGATATCTCATACGTTGTTAGTTTATTGAGTCAGTTCATGCATGAGCCAAAGAAAGTGCACTAGGGTGGAGTTTTGTGGGTTCTTTTCTATGTGAAAAGTTCTTCAAGGAAAGGACTGATCTATCAAAAGAATGGTTATGTGAATGTTGTGGTATACTTAGATTTAGGATCTGCAGGAGATCAAGGAGATAGGAAGTCTACTTCTAGCTTTTGTACTTATGTAGGAGAGAATCTTGTTACATAGAGGAGTAAGAAACAGAACGTGGTGTCACGTTCCAGTGTTGAGGCAGAGTATAGGTTTATGGCACAAACCACATGTGAGATGGTGTGGATCAGATCTCTTCTTTCTAATTTTCTTCTCACCTGACGTGCCAATGCCTATGTTCTGTAATAATCAGGCGGTCATCTTCATTGCTAACAATCCTACATTTCATGAACGCATTAAGCATATCGAGGTCGACTGTCACTATATTCGAGATATAGTGTCAAAAGGAGTCATTTCTACTCCACATCATGGCTCTAAATGTCGATTTCGTGTCGGACTTCGATAAGTTGAAAAATAGACACGTGTCGGGGAAATATCGGTATGTCGGAATCGTGTTGGTGGAAACATAGTAAAAAAAATTTACATTTATTCAGAAAACTTCTATTTCGATATCGTGTCGTAGTCATGTCGGTAAATTGAAAATAAGACACGTGTCGGAGAAATTTCGGTGACACGCGTAGACATTTAGTACCATGCTCCACATACTCATTTGTCTGAGCAACTAGCTAATGTTTTCGCAAAAGGTCTTAGTATTGGGGTATTCAAATCCTTATGTATTAAGTTGGGTCTTCTTGATGTATATGTTCCAGCTTGAGGGGCAATGTTAGAGTATGGTCTTATTGAATATATGGGTTAGTGGATTATTGGATATTTGTTTAGATCCCTTAATCCTCTCTATATATGTAATTCTCTCTATCTAATAAGAGTTTATGTTTTTTATCTCTCAATAACAACAATAAGTATTTCATATTTTCATGGATCTTTATATGGATTTTTAATTCTTGATATATCTTAATGTATTTTAATTAAAATGTTAGATCTAGATATTAGATCTACTAAAACTTATTTTATTTTTATGTATATATTAGGTCTACAACTTAAATCTATTAATAAACTTGTATATATGTTAGATTTAAAACTTATATATGGTAGATTTAGAACTTAGATGTTGGATAATAAACTTATAAATGCTAGATTTAGTGTTGGAGATGTAGAGTCTCATTGGAGACCACCCTGTGCTGCGTCTATAGCAGGTATTTAGGACTTAGATGTTACTGATATATATATAGAATATACATAAACTTACATTTAGAGTATATATTCTCCTCTTTTTGAGGGGTGGTGGCTTTGTTCCTCTAGGGAGAACCCAACCATACAGCACAGCAGTAGCAGCCTGAGTCTCGAGGAACCACGGATCGACAACGAGAAGCCAGAGCATAGCAGGTTGGCAGCACCAGAGACTAGCAACAGAGAAGTCAGAGTACACAAGCAACACCAGAGAACACGAACAGCAGTGGCCAACAGTAATAGCTAACAACAGAGTGAAAGATTGGGCATTTTGGCCTTTTATTCACTTCTGGCGGTCAATACGGGTGAGAAGCCACACAAAAAATGCAGCGAATCGACATGAGTTGGTCGATTGGCTGATACACACGATACTGGCACAGAGATATTGTATTTTTGGAAATACACCCTAATATCGTCGGAGACGTCTAAATCAGAGATGTATTGGCGAAATTTGGCTGATAAGGTTGAAATTTCTAACCATGATGTGTACTGATCTTGTATTGAGTGTATTAGCAATATTGTATGTGCACTTCTTTTTTATGTGCATTTGCAGCCACATAAAATAATTTCCCCATGGTTCATACCATACTTATCAAGGAGCAGCTGGGCATTTCAATGTCCAACCATACATTAATTTTTTCAACTGTTGGATATTTATTTAAATCTTGCTATTTTTATTATAGTTCAATGTCTTACTGTTTAATAGTGTTTAGAATGGATATATCCTTGCATAATTGTATATAATACTATAATATGTAGAGGGGAAAACTTTAAATTGTGGCACCTTGGCGTATAATAGTGTTTATTATAGTTCAATGTATAATAATATAATAATATAAAATCATTTCAATTTCTTTTTTTATTTAATTTATTTGTGGCACCTAGGTGTTGCCTAGGCACCTAGATGCCGAAGGTGCCCTAGCTTACTGCTTGCGCACCTTGACACCTTGATAACCTTGGTTCAGGCATCATTCGCTAATATTTGTTGGATCTTTAAAACCCAAAAATGATATTCCAATGCAAGGCTCAGTTAATAATGCTGCTCTGAAACTTGCCCTTTCAATTGAAATTGGCAGTGACTGCCTTGATATGGTTGTTCTCCATTGTGTTTTCTTTTCCCTTTTTGTCTCCATGGTGGCAATGTTGCTGTTGCTAGAAGGCTTGTTATTTTATTCTCCAAATTGAGGGTTGGAGATGGAAACCCAGCTCCATATGCCCTTACCTCACACCGACCTCTTTTAGATAAGACTGAAAAATATCTTTCTCAGCTTGTAAGGAAATAGGCAACTTGCAAATAAAAGGATAGTTTTCATATAAACCCATAAGGTTTGCCCCAATTAAAAAAAAACCTAGCATTCAAATGCATTGTAGCTCTCTCTAAGGTTTGACACCAATTTTAAATACCCTCTTTCCATTTGTTTCTAGCTAACACCTTTAGTTTTAGTACAAAAAAACCAAATTACCCCTAAAACTTATTTTCAAATACCTTGCTTCTCACTTAGCCGCTGTCTATGTTACATTCTTCAAAATAGATGTCATATCATATCAGATACTTCTTATTTTGATATATCCTGGTAACATTGCTTTGTTGTTAGTTACCCTTAAGTTCTTGTCTTTCAATGACGACGTAGAATAGATGAGGTATGTCTAAAATGGAGAAAAATCCCAATGGTAACTAACGACTTAGTTAGTGAAGGGTATTTGAGAATAGGATTTAGGGGGTAGTTTGGTCCTTTTCTACTAAAACAACAATGGACACGAGGTTTATACATTTGATGTATTATCATTGCTATATTGTACATGTTTTTAGTGAATCTTAATGAGTCTAGATGTGTAATTGCTTATTATAACATTTTCAAAAGTTGGAAATTAGAACTGCTGTTTTCCTGGTGGACTTTGTTTCCATGTTTTCACCATCTTTCTACATTTTACTCTGGAAAATTCCAAGATTGACATTAGATAAACATTTGAAATTGCAGAGTTGACCAAAATGTTTTTTATCAAAAGAAAATGAAAGGGTTCTTATTCTCAGAATGGCTTGTCAAACAAATGGAATGTTGTAGGAAAGATGAACCTACATTATATTTGGTGACTGCAGTATGTTGGGAGATTAATAATTTGTTTTCCTGTTTGGAGATTGAGAAGGAACATGTTTGTTTATAGAATTTGTTGTCAATATTTATTGACAAAACTACCACCCATTTGTTTAGAGTGTGTATGCCTTTATCATTGTCTAATAAAACACTAGCAATAATATTTTTAATTTTATTTTTGAAAAATATTGCATTAGTATCCAACGTTAATTGACTTATTAGAGGCTTTTGTAGTCACTATAGGATTTCATTTTCATGATGATTACTTGATGGTGCAGACTTGCAGTTTATACATGAGAAATTAAGGTAGAAAAATAAGATTACATTCACTAATGAGTATGTGTTACACATACATAGGTCTTACTAATTACATGAGTATCCATTTACCCACATAACTAATAAGATCCCAATAACAATATTTTCCACACTTGTCTTTAAGTTGAAGTATATATATTAGTCATGTCTAGTTTGCTATAAAGTGATTAAAAAATCTCTACACTGAGCCTTTTTGTAAAGATATCTGTAAACTTACAAGAGGATGGTGTATGAGGTAGCAGTGATCATTCTCATCACTACATCATGAACAAAGTGACAATCAATCTTAATGTACTTCACTTGCTTATGCAAGGTTGGTTTATTGGCAATAAAGATTGCTGTTGGGTTATTACAACATATAGGCATTGGAACCTCTATAGTAAAACTAAGTTCAACTAATAAAAATCTAAGTCACATCACCTTATATGCTATTTGAGTCCTGGACTGTTACTTTGCCTTTGCATTGGATTTAGACACCATGTTTTGTTTCTAACTTCACCAAGTGACTAGATTACTTTTAAGGTTTCAACATATATGCAGTATGTAGATGTTGACTTCCTATTTCTTTTGTCACCTCCATAGCTAAAGTTTGAATAGGCTTCAACTTGAAGATGCGCATTCTTTCTGTAGATCAACCCTTTTCTGGGTGCTCTTTTAATGTATGTTAGCACACGTAAAGTACCTTGCCAATGGACTATCCTTGGCTGATACTTAAATTGACTAAGAAGTCCAATGATATAGGAAATATCTGGACGAGTAACAGTTAAGTAAATCAGCTTCTCAATTTATACCCTTAACATTCTCTATGTGTCATCCTAGAAGCTTGGATTTTGATCTACTCTGGCTTGCATCTAAGGAGACTAGTTTTTTGAAGAAAGTCAAGAGTATACTTTCATTGAGATAATCTCATTTTGCCTTGAGCATAAGCAAATTCAATTGTTTGTGACAAAGTATTTTCTCATATATTTCTTTTTCTCATTAATCTTTGTGGTGTCACTGTCTGGTAGGAGAATATCTTAACATATACTATTGAGAAGACATAGTCGTTGGATTGTTTCTTGATAAATACTGAATGATCAACTGGACATCTCTAAAAACTATGGTCCATAACAACTTTGATGAATTTCTCAAATAAGGCTCATGAACTTTGTTTGAGACTATAAGTAGTCTTTCTTAGCAAGTAAACACGATCCTCATACTGTTCCATATATACTTGTTCTGTCAAATCATCATAAAGAAAAGTATTTTTCACATTTAGTTGGCATAATATCCATGACTGATTGACGGTAAGATACAAATGGAGTTTAGTCGGGTCATAGGGGTCAATGTAATCAACCTCAAACATTTGTGTGAAATTACGAGCAACCAGACGAGTCTTGTACCATTTACTGATTGCTCTGATTTATACTTGATCGTGTAGATCTATCTGCAGTTGATTATGTTGATTTCAACAAGTCAAGAGACTAAATCCCAGGTACCAAGTGTCAATAATGCCTACATTTCTTCATTCATAGTCTTCTTCCAATGTAGAATCATATGAGTTTTGTAGTTATTGGAAGCAGACTTAGAAAAAATAGACAATGCAAAACTACGAAAAGAAGGAAGAAAGCGATCATAGGAAACAAAATGAGATATAAGATAAGTAATGGTAGAACGTTTATCTTTACAAAGAACAATGAGAATATCAAGGTTAGAGGATGACAGATCCATAGACGTAAAAGGTGGTTTAGCGGGAGGTGACTTCTGATAATAACAATATACCTACAAAGGATGAGACAAGGTGTGCTCTCTGTCATCAATTGTAGTAGATTTTACAACAGGTGGAAAAAGAGGGATATCCTTGATAGACTGTTTGATGGTATCAAAGTAGGATTGAGACTCCAAAATGGTAACATCTGTCAACACAAAGTATCATTGAGTAGGAATATAATAACACTTATATCCCTTCTTAGTCCTTAAGTATCTTACAAAAAACACATTTAAGGGACCAAGGAGACAACTTGTCAAAATTAAGACATAAGTCTTGATTGAAAGCAACGCAATCAAATACTTTAGGGGACAAATGAAACAATTGCATATCAAGACAAAGTCTCCTAAGGGGAACGTTTCCAGGAAGTGGAGCAGAAGGCATTCTATTTACAAGGTAGGAAGTAGTGAGCACTATATTTGGAATCTTCATCTATGATATAATGGTACGAGTAACATTCAAAAGACGTTTGCGTTTTCGTTCAACTATATTATTTTATTGAGATGTACGAGGATAAGAAGTTTGATTTAAAACATATGGAGAAGCATAATAATTTTGAATATCTTGTTGAACAAACTTAAGAGCATTATCAATATAAAAAATTAGTGGAGTAATGAAAAATTGATATATTATTTCAATAAATTTTTTTTTAATGACATCAACCACATGGACTAATCTTTGAGTAAATAGACCCAAGAAACAAGAGAATAATCATTGACGAAAATAATATAATACCTATGACCACATACAGATGAAACGCGAGCAGGACCTTAAATATTACAATAAATTATCTCAAACAAACTCTGACTACTGGTAAGAGACATATGCCTAAAGGTACTGACATGATTCATAATTAAAGAGCTTAACGAAGATCCATGGTAAGGTCTACTAGAGTTTGTGGTGAGATGGGTGATCAAGACGGTAGTATCACAAAAGAGAAGATTCCGATGTAGGAGTTAGATTCTGATGTAGACGTCAATCTTTAAGGTATCATCACGAATCAGTAGGTAAACATTATGTCTATGCTTACAGTTCAAATCAATCCTTCTCCCTGTCTACAAAGCTTAAAAGGTACAATGAAAAGAGAGGAAGGTTACACAACAGTTAAGTGTTTTGGTGATAGTACTAATGGATAACAAATTGACATAAAATCAGAGACAATTTTTTTAAGAGTGAGTTTAGAAAGGGCTTCAACAATCCTTTCAACACCAGGCAATGAGGACCATGGCAATAGGATAACTGAGAAAGATGCGTAAAAAAGTTATGATTACTTGACATGTGAGAAGACGCATCAGAGTCTATAACTTAGGAAGTGTCTTTAGAAGTTAATTAGGCATTTGTACCTAGGCGTATGTAGGAGTAGTAGAGGACTGGGTGACTTACATCTATAGGAACTTTTCACAATAATCCTGAGATCTTGTTACAGTGGAAGGAGAGTGTTGTGTTTGAGTCTGGTCAGCAAAAGATGACTAGGTGGAAACATATTGAGTTCACTGAGGTTGACGAAACGTATCTGAATACTTATTGAGGTGTAATTGCTCCGTCCATAATGGTCACATTGATGGCTCCTATATCCTTCCTTTGTAGAACAATCACAATCGCATTCATGGCTATGAGTAGTACTAGCTATGGCAGATTGATATGAAGTTAAAGCAGGTGTAGCAGTAGAGATCTGCAAAACATGTGAGAATGTTGTGGAAAGCGACAAAACACCGTTCGCTTTAAGAATCTGACCATGGATCTAAGCAAAAATCTCAGGATCAAATGTAGTTAGGATGATGGCAAATGTATTGAATTGTATCTATTGGCAAATTGAATCATATATGTACTTGAAATCGAATCGAATCGTCCAATTTGTTAGTTCGGTTTGATTCTTGATTTTTTTCTTTTTTTTTTTTGATATCGGTATATATATATTTTCTCCATGCGGTCCGTAAGATTCGAACCTGGAAGGGAGGTGGAAGTTCTACTCCTCCTGGCCAACTGCACCATGGTAGTTGGTTTTGATTCTTGATTTTTAATCTAAATATTTATCAAAACATGATTCGATTTAAAGAATGCCACTGCCTTCCAAAACGAAAGTTTTTTTTTGTTTTACAAAATGAAACTAAACTTTGATAATGCAAACTTCATCAATATAGAAACAAAGAAGACCCAAAGGTGGCATCTTTATCACCTCAAAGTACGCCAACTCTCTAAACAAACGATTGAATCCAAAGAACACTGACCGATCTACATCAAAATCGAGAATAACCCAAATGCCAATCTTGAATCAAGTATTACTCGGACATCCTTAGTCCTTAGAAGAATAGAACTACAAGAGAAAACAAACAATCAAATGAAATCCTAAGTTCAGGTGCAAAAGATCAAACCTTTCCATCACCATGTTGAAGGAGTAGAGCATGATGACACCAAGCCATTGGAGGAGTGGAGTACCGACGACACCGAGTGGTTGGAGGAGTAGAGCATTTACAACACACTAGACGAGTGGAGTACGATGGCATGTTAGACGAGTGAAGTATCGATGACACGTTAGAGGAGTGGAATACTGACGAGATGCTGAAGGAGTGGAGTACGACGGTATATTGGAGGAGTAGAGCATCGAGTGGCATTGGTTCTCAGTTCTCTGTCACTTGATTTAGGACCTCGGTTGGGAAGTTAGGGACTTAGGGTTTTTAGGATGAAATGAAAAATATTTTTATATTATTTTGAATAAAAATAAATGGTGGAGATTTATACTCATTTAATCCAATGGTAGATGAAGGGTGGAGATGTAGTATATATATTTATATATACGGATCGATTCTTGGTTCAATTAACCATACCTAGAATCAAGAATGGTTTCAAAATTTAAGAATCGAATCAAACCATTAAACAAATTTAAACCAAACTGAACTATTTCGTGTGCACTCGTAATGACAATAGCAAGTTCCTCACGGACTCCCTCATCTCGACAATATAAGCCACAAAGGTTGATAAACTTCCAACTTATCTAAAAGAACACGAGGTGAGGCATACAGGTCCAACTAAGTGACATTTCTGTCGAAGTGTGAACAACTGCTCATATATCTCATAGATCTTAAAAATATTTTTTTCATGTTCATATGTACTCTTCAATGTGTCTTAAATCTTCTTGGTTGATTTGAGCATCATGACATCCCAAGAAACATTTTCCTCCATACTGTTCATGATGACACAGTCATTAGTAAACTAGTCTTCATACACGGCATCCTTGACATGTGGGGGGTCATGTATAAGATGCTTGTTTTTGTGGTGAGCACCAATGAAAGTCTCAAATGCTTGAGACCATAAGAGATAGTTTTTGTCATTCAATTTTACTAATGTACTATTGAGATTCTTTACAAACAACTCACTAGATGTCGAGTAGGTTGTTATTTCTTTAACAAACAGTGTAGATCAGTGACAAAGTGGTCTGATCTGCACAGAAATTGGTAGCAACATATCTGAAAAACACCAGACAGTACGTGTCTAGGCACACACGGTGGAAATAAAGGCACACCTAGGACACACACAACCGTAAGGCCTTTAATACATCACAGGCAGCAGTAGTAACCTAGAACATGACACAGAAACCACCAACATGGCTGCACCAGACTGTCAGTAGTGCTAGAATTTAATTGACAGTCGGCAGGTTGGAGAAGAGCGAAGAGAAGAAGCCGTCAGGTGCTACAGTAACTCCAACGATGTTACACTAACTCCGACAGGTCATTACAGTAACTCTGATGGTGCTGCAGTAACTCTGACAGTGCTACAGTATTTCAGCGATAGTGGCAGGTGGGAGGGTGGTGGTTAATGTTTCTCAACCGTACTTTGGTACTATGTGAAATTAGGATAGGAAAATAAGATTACATTCACTATTGAGTAATGTTTTAAATATCGATTTTGTGTCGGACTTCGGTAAGTTAAAAAATAGATACGTATCGGTAAAATGTTGGTATCGTGTCGGTGGAAACATAGTAAAAAAAAAATTCACATTTGTTTAGAAAATTTTCATGTTGATATCTTGTCGGAGTTGTGTCGGTAAATTGAAAATAAGACACGTGTCGGAGAAATTTCGACGACATGCGTTGATATTTGATACTATGCTAATGAGAATGTGTTACACATATATAGGTTTTACTAATTACATGGATATCTATTTACCTACATAACTAATAAGGTTCCAATAACAATATCTCCCACAATACACATGGACTCCAAACAACAAAATTATGGCAATAAGTAGACAAACTTTGATCATGAGTGGTATTTGTCAACACCCTTCTTTGTTGATGAATTTGCTTTCCCTCAACTTAAAACTTTTAGGTTGTTGATGTTGTCTAGAAATTGGTCAGCAACATTTTTTATCTTTTGTCATCTTAAATGTTTTGATAATATCCAATATTAATTTAATTGAGTCTCTTGTGGTCATCATAGGATTTCAATAATGGTTAGCCTAAACTTGGCAAAATATAGACCAATCTGTGGTCATGGTTTTAAACATCAGTTTTATGTCAAACTTTTGTTCTTAATAAATAGGAAACATGTCATACATTGGTGGAAATGTTGATGGAAATATGATAAAAATATGGAAGTCCACGGAAATTGACAAAAACATTGAATTTCAATTTAAAACTCTAGGATAAGCTAAAACTAGCAATATACAGCTCGAACTACTTAGTTTCACTTTCTAAACATGTATTATATTAAAATACACTACATACACTTAATGCAAATGTCCTGAAATATAAATCATACATTTGTACCTAAAAATGCTTAACATAGTCTCAAAATCAAGAGTTTCTACAAAACTTGCCTTTTAATATACGCTTATTATCAAGTAGAATGCCTAGGTGCATTGAAATCTTGTCCTTGTTCAGCCTTGTTGTGCTGTTGAAAAATTTGTCGACAAATTTAGGCCTCTCTTTGGAACTCAATTTTTTTAAATTCAGTCAAATGAAAATTTTTCATTTTAGAAAAAACGGAATACAAATACAGATAAAAGCCTTATCAAGGAGATAAATGGCAAAAAGAAACAAAAACAGTGAAAATAAGAAACAATAAGCGAACAAAAACGACAATACAACGGCAGAACCAATCATAGAGCCACCAAAATTTGCAACCAGGCTGTGATCCTTGCATCTGTGTCAATCTCATCCACGTTGGGATTTGACCATTCCATAACTGATTTGAATACACCTTCCATCCACTCCTGCTGGTTAGTAGAAGTATTCCGGAAAATTCCTCTATTTCGTTCCAACCAACGAGCCCAACATATGGCATGAGGAAGTATTTTCCACGCCAACAATGTCCTTCCATTCATACCTCTCTTCCTCATCTATGTCAGCCAAAAACTATCAATATCAATCGGTATAGAGGTAGCTATGCCAATAAGATTTTGCCACCACGCACATTTAGAGGAACACCCAAAAACAAATGCCACCAATCTTCCTTTTCACAGATAAAAAGAGCATCTTCTCACCAACTGAAAACCATGCTGTTTCAACCCAGCCTCTGTCAATACTCCTCCATGCAAAATCTTCCAGGCAAAAAATTGAGTCTTCGTTGGAGCTCTAGATTGCCAAATAAATTTTGTGCTTTCATTCCTTCTACCACCACCTGCAATGACATGAAACAGAGATTTGACAGAAAAATACCTTTCTTACCCACAAAAGGTATAATTGTTCCATGTCATATGATGCATAATTAATAGGCTCGCGCAAGGCCTATTTGTAATAAAACGAAAATGCACATCTAATAATGCATTTATATGCTGGCCCAATGCACATCTAAAATCAAAATAGAAATAATAATACAAGAAGTAACAAAAATACTAAGTGCTAAAAGTATAAAAACCAAAATAAAAAGATGCATTAGTTTTACTAAAAGGTAGATCTAAATAGAAATTAAATTAGTAAAAGGAAAAATCTAAGCAAAAAAATAGAATTTTAGAAGGATATAACTTAGTAGAAATCAAAATAATAAAAAGGTAAAATCTTTTAAGAAAATTAATAAAAATGTTCAAAATAGAAATTAAATAAGGAAATTAAGTAAAATAACATCAATATTATTAAACTAATTTTTTTAATATTATACATGCTATGGGGCATAAAATTGTAAAATTCTGAAATAATTCAAATATTTGTATACATCCAAGGCATGCTCTTTCAACATATATGATATATTTCTACAGGAAAATTTTTAAATGAGGACCGACCTCATCAAAGTTTAGACGGACACTATGCCGTTTTTCAGTAAACTAAGATTTTAGTAATTATTGAGACACTTATCAGTGAAAAAGCGATCTCATAATGAAAAATAATGTTGGATGGTGTGTCTCAAAATCCAATGTCTGTGGGATTATTGCTCCTATTCTTTCTGTTTTTCTCTTTTTGGTTCATACATAAACGCCACATACCATAATGGCATTTGCATACACTGGCCTGTTATAGCAAACCTGAATATAGTCAGATTTATATATACCTGATTGCACACTTAGTGTGTCCTTCGTGGCGGCATATGTGACATGCATGGTTATAGTTATCTTTTTGTTACACATGGTCTTGATATGGTTGGCATTTTTCGGATGATAAGCTTGAAAAGATGAGAAACATTATCAGGAAATTTTTGAAATACGGAAAACTTTCCAAATTTGAGTTTAAGCTTTTGGAATATAGATTTTAAAGCCTTCAAATCTTTACATAATCTTGGAAATGCTCCAAGTAATTTATAATAAGAAATTATCCTCATGTGGTTCTACTTATATACAACAAATAAACATGTTTGATGCACCAGTACTTAGGTATTCAGAAGTGTTTAAAATGTGTTCGTTATTTAGCCATGATGCACCAATATAGAAATGGATACAGGTGTAATATGATATGGGGATACAGGATTGAGCAGAAACCAGTGTTCTATGTGGATGAAGCTATATGGAGGGCATAATTTAAAATTTAAATATACAAGACTTGGCTTAAGAGGGAAGAAGTTAGCTGCAAATAAAGAAAATACACGTGGTCTTAACATACATTTTTATGAAAGAGAATGTGACTTTTTTATGACAAATGGGAGAAAGAAAACAAAAACGGTCTTAACAAACAATTTCTTCTATTGCTTATCCCTTTATTTTGTTTTTGGGATTGAAACTTTTTAAAATAAATTACTTGATAGTACCTTGTATTCTTATTGATTTTCAATTTACCATCCTAAACTTTAAAACATATTACTTTGGTACCTTAAACTTTCACTGTCTACCACTATGATACTTAGTGATAGTAGATTTTATAATAATTATTGGAAAAGAAGTCAACATGATTAAACACTTCTTTAAAGTCAATTAGAAAGGAAAAAAGGACAAAAAAAGATAGGAAAAGAAATTACTAGACATTCCATAAACCTTACTCACTGTCAACAACGTCATGGCATCGAGCCTCCATTTCTTCCTACGGGCACGATCGTAAACCTCTAAAGCGATCTCGACCTTCCTATACTGCCCATATGTGCCGATCATAGTGGAATAAGTGACATCATTTGGAATGTAGCAGAACCTTGACATCCTCCCAAACAACTCCATCGCCTTCTTTGTTGTCCTACTCAGATGGGGGGTTGTCGCCTTCAAAGGCCTTGAAGGTCTCAGAGATGGTAGTAGTAGAGGACCTACTACACAAGGACTCGACAAGGCAAGTACTTGGAGTTTGAGTAGTTCTATTTGAGAGTGGTAGGTTTAGGGTTGTTGGGGTTTATTCAGATAGAGTTCTTGAAGGTAGTGGTAGGAGGAGGGTTTTGGGGTTGTTGAATTCGTAAAGGTTGGCTTTGGCTTGTGGATGGGTTCTGGGAGGTTGGGTGTGTCATGAGGTGAAAGCAAAGAGAAAGGAAAATTAAACAAAGGACATAATGTGTACTTAGGTGAAAGTTTAACACCATTAGTCTCAACAAAGGACTTTGGTGGAGATTGGGTGTGTCATGAGGTGGAAGCGAAGAGAAGGGAAAATAAAAAAAAAGGCATAACGGGTACTTAGGTGAAAGTTTAACACCATTAGTCTCAACAAAGGACATCATAGGTACTTTGGTGTTAGTATATAAATAGACCTTTTTACTCATTGTCAATTAATTTTGAGTTGTATGTCTAAACTTCAATATGGTACTAAGAGTATGCCGATCTATGGGCCCACTTTAGTCTAAGTAGAGTATCAAGAATATTAGTCTCACATTGACTAATAAAAGAATTCTACCTTTAATATATAGATATGGTTTACTATTTTCCATCTAAGTACTTCGATGTTACCCTTAAATCCCTTTTATCACATAAACACTAACACTCCTCAAGTTAGAGCATATATATCAAAAAGACTTAACTTAGAACACATAATAGGAAAAATGGTAGTGAGAAGTTTGGTGAAAACATTAGCTATTTCGTTAATCGGAGGAATAAAATATGTGTAGATTCTTTCATTAAGAATTTCTCTATGAATAAAATAATAATTCATCTAAATATACTTGGTCCTTTCATGAAAGACTAGATTTTGCGTAATATAAATAGCAGTCTAATCGTCACAGTACATAGGTAAGGGAGTAGTGTAGCTCTTTTCAAAATCCTTCATGAGTGTTAGTCACTTAAAATTACATGTAGTTTGAGCCATGTCTTTGTATTCAGCTTCAACACTAGATTTAGTTACCATGGCTTGCTTCTTACTTCACCATATGAATAAATTACCAACTAAGAAAGTACAAAAACCAAATGTAGGTTTTTTTTATCACCTTTATCATTAGCATAGCTAGCATCTAAGTATACCTTAATATGTAAGTGATTATTCTTCTTAAACAATAGTCATTAGCAAGGAGATTCCTTTATATATGCTAATATTCTCATTGCAACATATGCAATGTTAGGCTTAGTAACAATGAGATATGTAAGATTTTCAATGAGATGACTGTAACGAGAAATGTCATAAGCAATGATGGGGTCTCAGACCACAAATCATCTACCTTAGATGTCATTGAGGTGTGTGTTGGTTTTACTCCAAGTAAGTCAATCTCCTATAATAAGCTCATAGCATACTTTCTTTGGCTTAATGTAATCCCTTGATTACTTTTAGCAACCTCGATGCCAAGAAAGTAGCAAGGTTTGGCCTTATCTTTTGTGTCATCACTAATAAGTAGAATGTTATTGACATACATGACCAAAATCACAAGACTAGTGTCCTGTTTGCGTACGACGATATTGTGATCAACATTACTTCTCTAGAAGCCAATGCCATCAATAACTTTGCTAAATTTGTCAAACAACACTCTTAGACTTTGCTTTAGGCTATAAATAGCCTTCTTCAATCGATATATGTTTGACTTTCTTTTAGCAATATACTTTGGAAGTTGCTTCATAAACACAATCTCTTGAAGATTATCATGTAAGAAAGTATTTTTAACATCAAGTTGGAACATAGGTCAGCCTTTGTTTACTACAATGGAGAAGATGGTGCAAATGGAGCTACTCTGAGTCACAGGAGAGAAAGTATCATAGAAGTCAATACTATATGTTTGAGTATAGTCCTTCGCAACAAGTTGAACTTTGTATCTATCAATCAGTCCATCTGCTAAATAATTGATAACAAATACCCATGTGCAATCAACAACATCCTTCGTGGTAGAAGTAGAAGGATTTAAGTCCCATGTGTCATGGGACTGAAGAGTAGACATTACCTCATCTATGGAAGCTTTCCATTAAGGAATAGTAACATCCTCTTAATATGTTTTGGGAGCAGTAATAGAAGACAACTACAATAAATTTGCAACATGTGGTATCCAAATGAGAATAAAATACTACATTCGCTATAAGTTGTAAAGTACAAGATCAAGTACCTTTGCTCAGAGCAATGGGAAAGTCAAGGCCAACACTTGCTAGTGATTATTGTGAATTTTCTAGAGTAGAGGATGCTATCCTAGGAGGAAAAGTAAAGGAAATCGGCAACAACCTGTGAAGGTTGATGTTGCCTATATACATGTACCACATGGGAAGGAGGTGGAGTAGCCAACGGTGAAGGCCCAATTGAATAAGGAATAATAAGTAAGGTCACTGATGTTTTCAATAAAGGAATAAGAACCTGAGGAGAGAAATCAATTGTAAGATAACTGTCTTTCTATTTTCTGAGAAATACAGAGTACACTCAAAAAAGGTAACATATATGTATTGATGATGAGTCAATGGATTAATGCAACGATATTTCTTTTGGGTAGGAAAGTACCCAAGAAGACACACTTTGTCGCACGAGTGGAGAGCTTATCACATCCTTGAGCATGAACATTAACAAAACACGTGCACTAGAAGACCCTAGGAGTGAGAGAAAATAAAGAGTCATCGGGGTAAAGTATAGAAGTGGGAGATTTGCCACTAAGAGTCGACGGCAAATGATTGATAAGAAAACGTGTCGCAAAAACTGCATGTCCCTAATATGAAAGCAAAACCTTTATCTAATGCAAGAGAATGGGTAATATCAAGGAGATAATGATTTTTCCTTTTAGCAACTCCATTCTGTTGGGAAGTATGAGCGTAATTGGTATGATGAACAATATCATGAGTAGAGCAAAGCAAAAGGAGGAGAGTACTTGAGATTTAGCCTTCAAGAGGTAGATCTAGGTATACTTAGATTGATCATTGATAAACATAACAAAGTACTGACTTTCACCTCCAATAGTAGAATGAGGACTAGGACCTCAAATATCTGAGTGCACAAGACTAAAAGGATTGGAATTCCTCAAACTCAGATCTGAGTAAGAAAGTCACGCAATGATGCTTTCCAAATTAGCAAACCTCACACTCAAATGAAGAAGTAGCAGGATAAAAATGTAGAAGGCGGTGCATGATATGGGTTGACGGATGACCAAGATGGTGAAGCCACTAAAGAAAGGAGGCTTTGGAAATGGTAGACATATGAGTACAAGTAAGTTTGATGATGTCATTTAAGTAGTATAACCCCCAAAGCTCAATCTTAATAGCAATCCTTGTCCTGAAAGAATAACAAAATATGGAAAAGAATAAGCCATAATGGTTTAACGTCTTTGTGAAGGTACTAATAGAAAATAAGCTGGTAGGGAAATTAGGCACATATCCAATTGGAGAGAATAGGGTGTGGAAATCACCCTAAGTCTGTAAACCGAAGAGAAAGCACCATTGACAATTCGAATAGAAGGAATATGAATATGCTTTTCTAAGAAAAAAAATAGTGAGCTGTCTCCTATCATGTGACTTGTAGCACCTGAGTCGATAAGTCACTTGCCTTAAGTAGCCATAAAGGCACTACCTTGGGAAGAAAGAGTAGAAGTGGAGCCTACTGATGCCAAATTGTGTATAGAGGTAACAAGAGACTTGAGCTCCTCATAAGTAAAGATAAAAGTGTCACCGGTAAGTAGAGGAACAAGGGCCTAAGTAGTAGTGTTTGTCAAATTCGAACTTGATTCTGCCATTGGATACAATCACATAATTTGTTAACCGACCCAAAGAAGAGGAACACACGATACCCGTGTCAAGGCTTCAAGCGAGGAGAGTAGTCACAAAGTAGCCCAATGCATGGATCGAGGAAAAGAGACTCTAATCCATGCTTGGAGAGTTACAAGCGGCACTCCAGAGGAGCAAAGTGTGTTAAATCTACACTTTCAGTGCCCCTTGAGCGACACGTGGCGAGCATCCCATGGTCGGTTGAGATTTACATGTATCAACAAGCACTAGTAATTTTTGGTAGCATGTCCATCGGTAACATTGTTCTAATTATTCTAAGACAAAAAACGAATAAAGATATTTGGTGTCATCCCTTTTTGAATTGAGTTCCCATGACTCTTCTTGATTTGAATACAGTGTTGAGTAATGCTTGCTTCATTATTACAAGGCAAGCTCCTCATCATTCTAGTATAGACAACAAGGGATTTCGTTTAATTTTTGGTATTGTGTCCATCAGTAAGTTTGTTCTAATTATTCTAAGATAAAAAATGAATAAAGATATATGGTGTCATCCCTTTTTGAATTGAGTTCCCAATGAATCTCTTCTTGATTTGAATACAGTGTTTGAGTAATGCTTGCTTCATTATTACAAGGCAAGCTTGTCATCATTCTAGTCTAGACACTGAGGGATTTCATGTAATTTTTGGTATTTTGTCCATCAGTAACTTTGTTCTAATTATTCTAAGATAAAAAACAAATAAAGATATATGGTTTTATCCCTTTTCGAATTGAGTACCCAATGAATCTCTTCTTGATTTGAATACAGGGCTGAGTAATGCTTGCTTCATTATTACTAGGCAAGCTTCTCATCATTCTTGTAAAGACATCAAGGGATTTCATGATTTGGTCTTTGGAGTGAAATAATTGGAAATGGGATGTCATTTGGTATTCCTGAAATCACCCTTTTTAGGCAAAACGTCCACCCAACAGTGTTTGATGTTGTGGAGGCTGTGTCACTATGAACTGGATTGGTAAAACCCTCTGACTGGGCGATATATTGGGTAGTTGCATTTCCAACTCATGCTGGCAACTTTTCATGGTTATTGATACTTTTCATGGTTATTGATTGATGTTTTGCTACTTGATTTCATAAATTGTCGTCTATATCTCATTTCTCTTGTTTACCCTTCACCTTGTGTGATATCAGTTTTTCTTGTCACCTAAAGAATCATGTGGATAATACTTAAGCACCTTTTTTCTTATTAAGGTGAAGGCCATACAAAAGTTGTCCTGTCTAATACCATTGGCAATTTCTATATAAACCTATTTAGGCTTAGTACTATCTACAACTCACTTTGCATCATATATTTTAATGTTTCATATATATTTGAAATCAATACCAAGCTATGATTTTGTAAAAGATAATTTATATTTACCTTTTATTTTCATTTTTAAATGTTAGTTTAGTAAAGACCAGGTATAACTGGTTAATTTTATACTAAGTAGCATGAGTATAATTGCTTGTTTTAGGTCATTACTGAAAGAAATACTAGGTAACAATGGTCGCAGGAGGACAAAATGTGATATTCATACAAGGCTAATGAAACAGAATTATGATTCCATTCCTCAATGGTGGTTTCTTTCTATTTTGTTCGCAATGATTGCCCTGGCAATGTTAACAGTCCAAGTATTTGGAGAACAACTTCAGCTTCCTTATTGGGGAATTCTTCTAGGATGTGCGCTTGTTCTTATTTTTATTCTACCAATTGGAGTCATTCAAGCTACAACCAATGAGGTACATAATTTATATGAATTAAATTCTATTTCTTTTATACCAAGCCATTAGCTTAATATCAGTGGGTTATACTGATGGTAATCTGAAAAATTTACGTACATTTGTTCTTATATTTTGTGAAAACAGAAAGGATTTTATAAAAACTCAAAAGAGAGAGGCGTACAAAGATCGGGAACTCATTGAGATAATACATTTACAGAAGAAACAACAAGAACAATAAAATCAAAATATGAAAGCACCCAATGCAGTGTACAAAGAGAGAAAAACAAGAACTACGACAGCAATGATTAGGTCCAATTTTTATTGTTCCCCATCCATTTCCTCAATCTATGTCAGAATCCTTTTCCATCAACATGTTAGTCACACCCTTCCAGGTATAAATTTTGTCCTTCTCAACTTGAAAATTACTCGCCTGTCATTAAGCCTTTATGTCATATTATCAAAGAAAACGTAATATGTTCAAATTAGACAATTAGGTTATCGAAATATTGAAGATAAGTAAAGTAGATTTTGGTTTTAGGTTTAATAGAATAAAAAGGGAAAAGATGATTCTCAAGTTTCCATGTGAAAGAAAATTAAAATCTAGTGTACAACAACCAGTTGGGGCATCCCCATTAAAGAGGTGGTTATCTCCAACAATCTATCTTCTTAACATACTACATAAGAGAGCTGTTTCATTGTTTTTATTTCGTATACTTTCTTTTCTGTTGATTTCTCTTCTTTTCTTTCTGTTGGTTAACCATCCATTCAATAAAAAACCAATAGTTGAATGAGATAAGGTCTGGTATAGATGGAAAAATTGTTCACAAGACTTTTGAAGATGATGTATTAGGTGAAGTTGAGAATACTGTTTGATATTTATAACCTGCAATTATGCCTTCAGCTCTCTACATTACTGACTCTTCAAACTATAGTATTCCACATAATCATTGGGTTTTTATGACTGAGGTGCCCTCATGATATTTGTATCTTCCATCACTATAACAACTTGACCAAAACAGAAATCAATTTATGAATGGTTGAAAGCAATCGTTACTTTAGCAGAGCACGTGATAAAGTCCAGAAACTCAAATAAGTATTAGATGGCATTTTGGCAATAGCTTTTCATATTTCTGGAACTTTTGAGCTAGGGTTGGTTTAGCGAATTCAAGGACATGTATTATTCAAAACACATCCTTAATGTGCTATCTAACAAGTTTGTCACCATGAAAAGCATATTGGTTTTTTCATTAGTGACTCATGTTCAACACGTTGACAGACCCCAAGTCAACCATAGGCTTATTGGAATCTGTATTGGTATTTAAGATTACTGATTCACTTTTTGGTCAGAAACATCTATATGAGTTCTCTCATATCTACATCTGCTTGTTATTTTGAGAGTCGTGTTGGGTTGTTGCTGACCATGTAAAGTAGGATGATTTAGTTGGTGTTAATTGATGTCCATTTTAGTGAGGTGGGGGGTTAGCATACTAGAGGGAATGAGGTGGACATGAATAGCATCAGTTACTTTTAAATAGTTTTTGGTTCATTTTTGGGCTTCACAAGTTCTATTTTTACAATTTATGAGATTTCTGAGCAAGTTTCCCTAATCTGGTCTTTCTACTGCACAAGTGCAATTGACAATTGCTAGTTTGTGAAGTATTGTTCATGCATCGAAAGCAATGAGCCATGGCAGTCTGTCATAGATTGAGAGACGAGTTGATGATTTTCTATTTGGCTACTTTAATTGATCAATGTGTTTAGAACTATCAAAATGAAATCATCATACATTTGCTTTCAAAATATAAAAAAGGTGAATATTCTGCTTAAAAATTAAAAGTACTAACATATAAGTTTTTTTATGTCATAAAAAGCTTTGTACTCTTTCTTTTGAGTATTGTTCATTTACTTGTCAATCTCTATTTTGTTGGAGTGCCCTGCAGAAAATTGTTTGATTAGTCACTGGGATCAAATGGTCAATTGACTTGATAAATGTTCAAAGTAAAGCAGATAGTAGAAAAAATCTGGATTATTAAAAATAGAATCCAAATACAGTTAAAGGGGAAAAAATAAATGTTGAAATGAAGTTGCAATAATTGTTTAAGGTAATAACTCAATGGGATTTTACCTTTTAGTCTTTTTAGATTGAAAAGATGAAATTATTGAGTCTAAGAATGTAACGCCCCGAACCCGGACATGCTATCAAACAATAGTATCACAAGTCTAATTACACAATTACAGAATAAAAAGAGACTGTAACCAAGGCTCACCTCTAGGATCTCGATGCGCGGCTAGAAATCCCTGATCCATTAGTTCTTGCAGTTGACTCCGGAGCTCCCTTAACTCAGCAGGTGCCATCCTGTACGGAGTTTTGGAAATAGGACCTGATCTCGGTGCCAATTCAATCACAAACTCCACTTCTCTGTGCGGTGGCATTCCAGGCAACTCCTCTGGAAAAAACATCGGGATAATCCCTCACCATCGGCAAGTCCTGAATCTTGACCACAGGCGAAGTAGAAACTACCACACAGGCCAAATAGCCCACACTGCCTCTTGCCAAAAGATGATAGGCCTTGAGAGCAGAAATTACTTTCCTGGGCTCACCA
>JAMKQA010103774.1:0-10810 GCA_024699735.1 Posidonia australis | reverse complement strand
TAATTTTAAACATATATAAAATATATTTGTATTCAATTTGGTAATAATATGCTTAATAATCTATTATTAATGTTAAATGTGTATTAACTGGGTTCAATCAGTTCCAATCGTGTTAAATCAGGTAATAATCGTGTCAAAATAAAATTATGTTTATTAACCATAAATCACATAAATATTTCAAAATAATTAAAAAAATTTATAACTAAATTTTATCGTGTTATCGTGTCGTGTCGTGTCGTTTTGTGTAATCGTGTCGTGTCAAGAATTGACAGGTCTAGCATATCTATCAAGGTAGCATTTGATTCAACCTTTGAAAAGTCAATTTCTGCAAATAAGAGGTTTTTGTGGAAAAACTGGATTCTCGTGGCCATCGATTCTGTGTCGAAGATAATAGTTTTTAAGCTCTAGGTTCTGTACGGAAGCCTTTTTTCCCCTAGGACTATTTGGTTTAACTTTTCTACAAAAAAAATAAAAAATCTCAACCATAAGATGAACAAAAAAATGGTCGAACCAAACTAGTATCTAAATACAGCTAGATAAAAGTAAGATGGGAGTTTGATGGACCAAGTACATCATATACCATCGACGTCGTTTTCTTTGAAGTTAGCTCGTTGTTTATCAGAGTTTGGCTTAGTTATGTTTATTATTTGTTGGGGTAAATCTAAATAAATATTAGTCAATATAAAATTAATTAAAGTATTAAAGTTTATTTTTTAATTATAATTAAATTCATTTAAAAATAATCCATTTGATTTGGGTTAAGCCTGTCAATATTTTAAGTGGTGTGGTTAATATGTGTAGAGATCATTAGGACATATTTCCATTTATTTATGGATTGAATTAGAAATATGTAAAATTATAGACTTTTATAAATTGAAGTTATGGTCCCCAAACATTAAGTTTTTGGCCTTCCTTCTCTCATACCCCTATCTTGAGAAAGAACAAGAAAAAAGAGTTTGGTAATTTAGAAGACCAGATCTAAGTTAGTGATCAAGGATTTCTACAATTTTCACATAGATTCAGGTACACTTCCACATATATTTTATTTATGATGAATATGACATGTTTAGATTTTGAAAATCGAATTTTAATATATAAAATTTGTATGATATTTGAGATCTGTTTTTAACAAGTAGCATCAGAGTAAATCATGTCATTTCATCGTAAAATCTTATGTTTTTAATCTAAATCATATTGAAAATTGTTGAATTTTTGCTTTCTCTGATTGTTTCATGCATAAACAATCCTCATATTGTATTTTCGTGCATCAAAATCAAGAAAATATGGCTTTATCTTGATTTGATTTTTTGGCCACCGTTGGATCGAACTATTCCGAAACCTTCTAGGGGCCAAAATGTTGGCCGAGTGCTAGGAGGCGCCCCTTCGTCGGTGGTCCGACCATTGGAGGTTTCAGCGTCGTCGCCTTCCTTCTTACTGCATGTTTCTGAAGATAGTTAGAGCTTCTGAGTTTTTCAGATAATTGGATCCAACTTGGATCCATTTACTTGCCCATTTAGTTATTCTATGATAATTGTAAAGTAGCCCTTGCTTTTATATTTTACCATTTAAGATTGTTTTTAATCAAGAAAACTCTATAAAGTTATTTGATTTAATGGAAAACCCAACAGAAATTTGTTATTTCTATTAAATCTTGAGTTTCTGAAATTTTACTATTTAGTTCTTGTAGTTTAAACATTTATTCCAAAATGTAATTTTGCATGGTTTGAAGATAGTTCATGTTAGAATAAACTATTGCAGGTTACTTTAAATTACATTTCAATCCTTTTACCATGCCTTAATGATTAATAGTTAGACCATGACCATAGGAATCAAAATAAATTCATTATTGATGATCAACTATAAATTGTCTTCTATTTAAGAATAGATTAATCAAAGTAATATCCTACCAAAGTAGGTTCTCTTGCCTAAATTAGTTTATTTAGGATAGAAAATTGTTAGTGTGTTTAAGATTTATGAGAATAGTAATCAGATTAAAGGAAGGTTACAATTTGACCGAATATCAAGCACACCTGTGATAATAAATACGTGACAAATATTTGGTTGTATCATGTGGGTAATTAGTCGGTCCAAAGGAAATATTGTTACTTGATAGGACTAATTATTAGTATTTGCTTACTACATTGAAGAGTACTACTTGCAAGTTGACAATTATGCCTAAAAGATAAATGTTGATGTTGCGTTAGATATCTTGAGATCAGTCCAACTACAAAATGAATTTATTTGTTTGTTTCTTTATTGTTAAAGACAATAAAGATTAATATAATTATCATTTGACTAACTATTCATTTGGTTTACGATTATTTATTAATTGCTTCAGTTAATGCACCTGCTTTATAACTACTAACATTAATTCAATTTTCTTACTTAATGGCACAAATTTTAAGTACTGGAAAGAGAGCGTTATGATTGATCTAAGGTGCATGAATTTAGATTTAACCCTAAGGATGGAACAACCTTCAATTTTTGGGATCGATACTTCAATTGAGGACAAGAAAGCTTATAAAAAGCGGGAGTATTCCAATCGACCACGTCTGATGATCATCAGGTGCACCATTCTAAAAACTTTTTAGGGGTATAAAGTCCAGAAAGACAAATACCAAGGAGTTTCTTGATGACCTTGAGAAATGTTTGCTAAGAATGAAAAGGCAAAAACTAGTATGTTATTGGTAAACTTAGTTTTTATGAGGTACAAGGCCAATGAAAGTATAAGAGAGTATATTTTGGAAATATCTAATATTGCTTCAAAACTAAAAGCACTTAAGTTAGAGCCATCGGAAGATTTGCTCGTACATTTAGTTTTGATTTCTCTTCATACACAATATAGTTAATTTAAGGTCAGTTACAACTGCTAGAAAGAGAAATGGGTTCTTAATGAGCTCATGTCTTATTGTATGTAAGAGGAAGAAAGAGTAATGCAAGACAAGACAGAGAGTGTTCACTTAACATTTACTTCTAAGGACAAAGGTAAAAGGAAATTTAAGCCCAATGAAGTTGCAGGTGTTTCACCCAAAAAACAACAGAGGCAGTTTGAATTTATTTGTCATTTTTGCAAGAAGTGTGGGCACAAGAAGGGATGACTGTACCAAGTATCATGCTTGGCATGTTAAGAAAGGTACATCTTTTGCTTTGGTTGTTCTGAAGTTAATATAGTTTCTGTACCTAGACACACTTAGTGGATAGATTCTGGTATAATTACTCATATAAGTGTGTTTATGTAGGGTTGCCTAAGTTGTTAGATACCAAATGATGGCGAAAGACACATCTTTGTGGTTGACAACAATAAAGTTGAAGTAGAAGCTATTTGTCATTTTAGATTATTGTTAAGAACTTGTTGTTATTTATATTTAAAAGAGACTTATGTTGTATCGCCTTTTAAGTAGAATTTGATTTTTATTTCTGTATTAAACAAATTTGGTTATTCTCGTCTTTAAGGAAATGGAAAATTTAGTTTTTTTCAAGATTCTAATCTTATTGGTACCGATTCTTTGGTTAATAATGATAATTTATATTTACTTGATACAATAGCTTCTCATAATGAAACATTGTATTTTACATTTAGAGGTATAAAGCGAAAATTTAGTGAGAATTCTGCATTACTATAACATAAGCGTTTAGGTTATATCTCGAAACAATGAATAGAGAGGCTTGTGTTAAATGAAATTCTTCCTACTTTAGACTCAGCAGATTTTCAAATTTGCATTAAGATTATTAATAAAAACAAATCAATGTTAGGAGATCAGGTGCTAATAGATGTTCAAACGTCTTGGAACTAATATATATGGATATTTTTGGACCATTCCCTACAACATATTCGAATGGTCAAAAACACTTTATTACGTTCATAAATGACTATTCTCGTTATGGCTACCTATATCTCATTCATGAGAAGTCATTGGCCATAGATGTGTTCAAATTATTTAAAGTTGAAGTTGAAAATTAGCTCAACGAAAGAATTAAACCATTAAACGTAATCGTGGTAGTAAATACTACGGTAGATATGACAGATTCGGCGAACAACGTCTAGACCCGTTTACTAAGTTTCTAGAAGAATGTGGTATTGTTCCTCGATACACCATACTTAGATCTCTAGCTATGAATGGTGTTGTCGAGAGGCATAATAGAACATCTAAAGACATGATGAAGAGTATGATTAATCGTTCTACCTTACCAGAATTTTTCTAGAATGAAGCACTTAAGACTGCAACTTACATTTTAAACAGGGTACCAATTAAGGTAGTGGCTAAAATTTCTTATGAATTATAAGTTGGGAAGAAACTTAACATAATGCATCTTCATAAGTGGCGTCGTTTAGCTGAGGTCAGTTACAAGTCAGATGAAAAGAAACTAGATTTAAGGACCGTTAGCTGTTATTTTGTTAGATATTCTAAGAGGCCTAGGAATTTTAAGTTTTATGATCCCACTACTTGTCATTTTGTTAAGATGGGTAATGTTAGATTTCTTGAGGAAGTAGGGTTTGAAGGGAAAAATAAGAGTAGAGACAATGTTTTTGAAGAGGAATTTATTTTTCTTCCTGCAGTTGCTATTGATTATGATCGGGAATTAATTCTTGACATTGTTCAAGAAGCAAATCAAGAGCAAGGCATTATTGATCCTCTTCCGATTCAAGAAGAACAAGCTCAACTCCCTCACCAATGCCACTTAGGAGGTTCACTGGAGAGAAGAGAAGTGCGATTTTAGATAATTATGTCGTATTTCTTCAAGAACATCAAGTTGATAATGATGTGATGGATGATAATCCAATCAATGTTCATCAAGTAATCAATAGTTTCGATTCTCAAAAGTGGATAGATGCCATGAATGATGAGTTAAAATCCATGAAAGACAATGATATTTAGGTTCTTGTTCCATTGCCTAAAGGTATGAAACCCATTAGTTATAAATGGATATTTAAAATCAAGAGAGATTTGTAGGACAATGTGGAAAGATATAACGCTTGTTTTATCACTAAGAATTTTACTTAAAGGAAATGCATTGACTATAAAGAGACTTTCTTTCCAATTTCATCGAAAGACTCTTTTCAAATTATCACGACATTGTTAGCATATTTTGACCTTGAGCTACACTTAATGAATGTTAGAACGTTGTTTCTCAATGGTGACATTGATAAGACGATTTATATATTGCAACTAGAACACATTGCATTAGGTGACGTAAAAAAAAAGGTTTGCAAACTTAAGAAGTCTATTTATGATTTAAAGTAAATATTTCGTCAATAGTATTACAAATTTCATCATGTTGTTATCTTGTTCGGTTTTGATATAGATTTAGTAAATGATTGTTGTAGATGTTTCATTTTGACACTCCTTTATTTTTATTAAGTTCCAATACATCATAGTATGTTTCATTCATCTTTAGAAGTCATTTGCTTAGCCTAAATACTCTCCAAAAGCTTATTTACAAATTCAGACTGTTGAACGCTCCCATTGTAACATTTAACGTAATACACGTGGTTTCTAGCGTTTACCGTTATCCGTTGGATCTTAAGCGTTTAACGTCACCAATTCTATTCCCCACTCTTTTAGCAAAAGTTTCTTTTTTTTGGATCTAAAATAAATCTTTGTATTTTCAAATGAGTCTTCTTTCCATATTTAGCGATTTTTAGTACCTCATTAATTCACTCGTTTGATCACATTTGAATTGATAGCTAAATTTGACAAATTTCTAGATTGTTGGTGTTAAACGTTGAGAATTGGGCGTCTAACGTTAAACGCTGGTCTGGCAGCGTCTTACACCTGATAACTCAGCAACATCACATCAACTAATTTCTTCATTTGGAAAATTTTAAATTCAAATTGTTTCTTTTTTTGGAAGATTTCCCTAATCGTGCGTAACGTCAATTAGCTTTTAATTGTGATAACGTTGCATCTAACGTTAGATGCTGGTCTGGCAGAGTCTTACACCTGATAACTCAGTAACACCACATCAGTCAATTTCTTTCTTTGAAAATTTTAAATTCAAATTGTTTCCTTTTTTTAAAGATTCCCCTAATCATGCGTAATGTCAATTAGCCTTTGATTGTGATTGGTTACCCAATTAATTGAGAGAATATGCCTTATCTGTTACAGCTGGCTCTAAGGTGTGCTGAATGTCTCGTTTCTGGTGTTTAACATAGAACACCCAGATTTGGACGTTCAACACTTCTAAATTGGAAACTTTTGTT
Source organism: Posidonia australis (assembly GCA_024699735.1). NCBI lineage: Eukaryota > Viridiplantae > Streptophyta > Magnoliopsida > Alismatales > Posidoniaceae > Posidonia > Posidonia australis. The sequence goes on along the minus strand of JAMKQA010103774.1, from coordinate 4,608 downwards.
TGTAGATATCTAATCTTGCTAATTTTAAATGTTTTTATCTTTTTGATCCTCTCTTGCCTATATAAATAGAGAGGTACTCCCAGCCTTTGGGAGGACACCTACACTCAATGAGAGGACACAGACCATCATCTACACACATGGCGATATTATTCTAAGAGAAAGAGTAAGAAGGTTCTGAACTTAAATTTTCTTACAGCTCTCGCCACATCACGTCGTCATCTCATGCATTTGAAAAATAGAGTTTTTTCTTTTAATATTTTTTGCATATCGTATTTCATTTTATTACATGTTGTAGCTAGGCATAACATTAGTTGCAATCGAGGGAATAAAACTCCTTAGGTAAGTATCTTCCCTCTTATTTCATATTAATTTTTTTTTTTTTTGAGTCTTGTTACTACACTGTATTAATCTGTGTAATTTTAACTTTGTTTTGCAAGGAAAAGAAGAAAAGGAAAAGCTCACTGGTGCGTGCATCCTTAGGCAACGCTGATGCTGTCTTAAGGTAGTTGAACCCATAGTATCCACATCTTCCTAGGCATCTCGAGGGTCAGCAAAAGCGAACCGAAAGTGACGATCACATCAACTTCGCTATTTGTGGAGTGAAGAAGTCACATAAAACCCTAACAGACACAAGTAAAGTGACAAAGGGCTACGAAATGCGTACACCTAGAGCCCCTTTACAAAAATTCTGTATTTACAATCTGGTAATCATGGTAGGACGGCTAAAAGTACCGCTATGCTAAGGTGAGCATCCTTTTCTTCTTCCTTTTTTCCTTGCATTTTTTTAGATATTTGTGGATTGTTAAGAGTCATGGTGAAATTCCTCATAGTATTTTGAGACACCATGATCTCTTAGTTGTTTGATTTTTTTTACGTTTAAATGCATACAATCATCCCTTCTTTAGTTTTGATTTTTAGGAATAGGGGAGTTGACTAAAAAAGGCTAATTTTTCTAGAAAAATAACTATTAGTGTGTTAAATGCTTGTTTTTAGGCATTCAACGTTAAATGCGCTAGTCTCAATGTCCAACGTCTCTGAACTAAATTCAATTCTGGTTTAAAATTTCTCTTCGTTTTTTTTATAACTGACACAAAGATTAAGGTGTGAGGTAATCGACTATGCCGTAGGGACCAAAGCTTTAGTATTTTGATGCTTTTCGAAAATTCAAATAAAAATCGATGTTTTCTCTGTGACTTGCATGACCCTTATTAAAAACTAATTTGATTGTGTCTTTCGTTAGGCTACGTAAATAACTACTCAAATCTGGAACACCTTTGTTGGGAAAGACTTCAAAGAAATATTTGTGTTGTTATTACTTACATCGGAGTCACATATTCTTCCCTTGACTCTTGTGAAAGTCAATTAGAATCCCAAGTTAAGAATTGTATTCCCCTCTCCCTTCTATGGTTTGATGTGGTTGTGGTTGGGTGTTTGAATCTACAAGAGACCCAATCAATCTTGATTATGTTGGGCTCTACCTCTACTGGATAGTAATCTAAGTGTGCTTAGGTTCCCCAAAGACCTTCAAGAGTGAAGTAAGGGTAGTATCAAAGTAGTAGAATTTTTATCTCAATTGTGAGGAGCCATAGAATACCTCTAAGAAAGCCATACCTAATCCTTAGGCGTCCTGATAGTCATGTAAGTTTTAAAACACTAACAATAAAGCAAAAACATAAATCAAACCTTTATACACTTGTTCGAAAGTGTTTCTATGTAGTTCTCTGAACAGGAGTGTTGAACGCTAGAACTACGGCGTCTTACGTTAGACGCCCCAGATTTAGCATTTAACACATTGTCTGGCTTTTTGTTATATTTGGCCTTTATTTGTGGAAATGATGAATGTCACAGAATAAATGATTAAACAAGTGCTTTAAACAAGACATTTACAGTTTCATTTTCTTTTTTATAGAAACTTGTATTAGGTTCCAAAATTCTTTGTAAATTTTTATTTCATCAAGGATAATATTTGTAGCTTTTTTCCCCTTTATTAGGAAAAATCTAAGTGGAAAAAATAGAAAAAAGAGGGAGAAAGAGATCAAGAAAAAAGAAGAAGAGAGAGAGTTCAAAAAATCAACAAGATAAAAGAGAAGGGAAAGGAAAAGAAACTTCTTGGTTTGTAAATACTCTGTAAGGACATTGGGGGTTGTAAAGGAACCTTCCTCAAGGATAACCAACAATATTAAAATAGTTGAGTCTGTATTTCAATACATAAAACGCTGTCAAAGTTGTGTCTAACGTTGAACGCTCTCGTTCCAGTGTTTAACACTACCAGACTGTTATTTAGTTCATTTTTACTCAATTAATTTTTTTGTCAGTCAAGTCTGGTTGTTGTTTCAATAAAGGACAAGGAGGATTTGCCAAGAGTTTGTAATGATTCAGTAAATAATATTGGACGTTGTTTGTATTGACTAGCTTAGTATTTAAGAAGTAGAAGTTGATAGAGTTGTTAGACGTCATTAGTTATAGCGTTTTAATTAGACGTAGATCTGCTTGCGTCTTACACTTTTTGTACTGAACTTAAGCCAAAATAAGAGGAAAGCTTAGCTAAATGTCTGAACTCGAAAGTAGCCAATCTGATACAATCAGTATGCCCGAAGAGGAACTATCTTGAAGCTATTCCATCTAACCACCGGAGAAGAACTGGATTGTGACTCGATCAAATATCAAGCCTTGTGTCGTTTCATTTACAATGACATTAACTACGTCGGTCCATTGAGGACATTAAATCAACAAAATGATGATCTCCATCAAGGTCAATACTTTCCTAATGAAGTACTACGAAGGTCTATTGCAAACTACATCCCTGAAGGTCTATACCAGGGATAGCTCTGAAATGCACCATCGGATACCAAACACTAGGACAGAAAAATTACCCAAATGTATTGAACTTCGACATATGTGGAGTGAAGAAGTCAGATAAAATCCAAGGGACACAAGAGAAGTAACGAAGGACTACGAAACACGTACATCTAGAGCCTCTTCGCAAAAATCCCGTATCCATAATTGTATATACTATAAGTATAGTAGTAGCAAATATATTTTCCTGGTATTTTATGTTGATGACATAATTCTTGCCATTAATGATATAAATTTACTTAAAGAAACTAAGAAATTTCTCTCAAACAAATTTAAGATAAAAGAACTTAATGAAGCTTCTTTTGTATTAGGAATCTAAATACTTCGCAATCATTCTCGAAGTATTCTTAGATTATTACAAAAGAATTATATTGAAAAAGTCCTTAAAAGGTATGACATGAGTGGGTGCAAGTAAAAAAATATCCCTATGGCTAAAGGAGACAAGTTTAGTCTCAAATAGTACTCTAAGAATGATTTTAAATATAAGGAAATGTAGAAGATTCCATATGCTTCAGCAGTTGAGAGTCTTATGTATATTCAGGTTTGTACGCATCTAAATCTCGCGTACATTGTTGACATAATAGGTAAATACTTAAGTAATCCAGAAATGGATCACTGGAAAGTTGTTAAATCGGTCATGTGAAGTTTGCAATGATCAAAAGATTCCACACTTATGTATAGGAAATCAGATAAATTGGAGATCATTAGGTATTCTGACTCTAATTTCGTTGAATACCAAGATAATCGTAGATCTACTTCAAGCTATTTGTATTTGCTAACAGAAGGAGTTATAGCATGGAAAAGTGTCAAGAAGACACTTATAGCTCCTTCTACTATAGCAGTTGAGTACATAACATGTTATGAGGCATCTAATTAGGAAATATGGTAAGGATTTTTCTCATAGGTCTATGGATTATATTGTGGATTCGCTTATTAAAGGAGTACGACTCATGATCATGTAATTTCCGTGTTGGATTGATGAAGCGAGTTCCACTTGAGGAAAGGGTTTGTTTAAAGAGTCATCGGATGAAATACAATACTTCTCTAGGTTGAGCAGATCTTTAGGTTGGACTTTTTGCCTTCACAAAATTTTCATGGCAGGAATTCTTAATTTACTAGTGAAACTACTAATTATAAATCCTGTCCATGGCATTGGAAGATGCTTAGTGCTACTATGGCCCGTGGAGGCAGCACTCAGCAGAGCCTAATCGAATGTAATTTCCAAGCCATTAGTTGAAGCTACTGACCTCAGTAATGATTAGTTTTTTTTTGTTAAAAGTTTAATATGTATTTCATCGGCTTAAAGCCTGGTAAGAAAAACATAGCAATGTATGCAATATTACAAAATTGAAGGCATTAGCCCAAATAAAATATAAGTTCCAAAAATTACACCCGTAGGGAACAGTCCAAGAAGATAGTCTCAAAGGCCCTCAGGAGGCACACTGCCTCTACCAGGGTCAACAGGGGACAAAGAAGCAACTCCTGGAGGCAACCTAGAGGAAGAAGGAATGGGAAGGCATGGAGCATCCTGTTGCATAGAGATGGCAGTCAAAAAAGACCTCACCTCATCCTTTTCGAATCCTGCCAAAAGATTGTCTAACCAAAGATTCATAAGAAAAATTATTTCAGAAATAACATCTGATGCAGGTGAGATAGCATTCCTAAAAATCCTATGGTTTCTTTCTTTCCAAATCATCCAGAGGATGGCTTGAAGCAACATAATCCACCCAGAATATGGCAAATAAAATTTAA
>JAMKQA010103232.1:0-16943 GCA_024699735.1 Posidonia australis | reverse complement strand
TGCATAATAAAAATTTGACCAAGGAAAATCTTCTTAAGCGAGGATGGAATGGTTCTTCTATATGTATTTTTTGTCATTTGAATATGGAAACTAATAAGTATCTTTTCCTGTTTTGTGATTTCGTTTCTCAGATATGGAAATTCTTTCTTTCTCATCGGCTATATCCTGGATATGGTTGTCTTGGGGATCTTTATTGCCATAAACCTGGCCTTATTTTCCCCTTGTCTAACTCCAACTGGTTCCTCCTCATTCAGGCCATTTTTTGGATTACCTGGAAAGAAAGGAACGTTAGGATTTTCCGGAACATTTGCAAACCAGTATTTATTTCCATTTCTGATATTATTGGACTAATGGAGTTTTGGTTAGAATCTCTTCCTCCAGGTATTGACAAGGAGGATTTAAGGAGTTTCGTTGCCTTCATGAAGGCTGCTTGGGCAGAAAACTTTTCTGCCTCTGCCGACGCTCCTCCCCCCGTGGAATCTAATAATCCGCCTGTGGCTACTGCCCCGTCTAATGATATTCTGCAGCAGTAGCTTCACCCTTTGCCTTTTCTCTTTTCTAGTTTTTCTTTGCCATTCTTGGTGTCTGTAATATTGGCATGGACATTGCCTAAATTTTGTCACTTCTTTTTGATCCCGGCTTTCGTCGAGGACTATTATATAATACTAATACTTACCCTGGTCAAAAAAAAAACATTCTAACAAATCTACTGGGATGTATAGTTTGAAGATATGTAATTTAAATATTGTTATTTTATTTATTTGATGGTAGCGTCAAGTAATATCATAATACAAATATATATTATCTTTTGCAAAAAAAAAAAAAGTCACCCCGATGCTTAAAATAAAGATCATTACATTTTGAATCTTATTATAAGAGGTAAGATTCCAAATTGATGCTCCCTGACAAAACAAATATACTAGCGAGCCACGCTTACACCGCCCTTCCCTGGTCGGTCGTCTCCATCACAACGGTCCAGATCACCTCAATCAGACGGCTGTAAATCCCCGAGTGGACCCTACCCTCACTATAAAATGCTCCACTCTGGCATGCCATCCTTCCAATTTTACATTTTTTTTCTTTTTATTGCTTTCCTCCCTACGGCTTCAGTCTCCGCTTGCTTCCTGACTCTTCCTTCCGCACTCCCAAGAGATTTTCAATCGACCACTCTTTCCCCCTCCTTCCCTCTCAGGCAAACCATTCCGGTCGTGATCGACTTCTCTCAGGGCGAAGATGACAGATACGTAGCGGCGAACGAAGGGTTTCTGTCTATCGGCGGCGGTGTGGTTGGAGTTTACCTTTCCCCCCTTTTGCTCCATCTGGACGGGCTTGTTTTGGTGGATTCCGATCTGTGGAGGTGGGCACAGATGCAGAAGGATCGTTGGTGGCTCTTTTTAGGGCGGTTGTTTGTTTTTTTCATTGGAAACCCTAGTTCTTGTATCTACTAAAGCCAATCTTGGTGGTTTTTTTTTGTTTGTTTTGTTTCGTATATATTTTTTGTGTTTCAGCTGCATATCGGTTTGCACATCGGATTGTAGTTGTAAAGTTGATTGCTTTTGGTGTTTGTGTTTGTGGTGGCTATCAGGCAGTAGATAGAAGAGGAAGGGAAGGTGCGGGAATGAGATGGCATTTCAGAGGTCGAACTTTCCTGTTCGGCTCCAGCAGATACTGTCTGGAGGCAGAGCTGCGATCCCTTCTCTCAAGCTGGAGTCTGAACCTGTGAGTGTCCTGTTTCTGTATGGTTGGTTGTTGTTTCTTCAAGGCTTGTTGGTTAAGTCTCTCATGCTTGTATTTGTGCTTATAAATTTTTGGTCATCTTTTTAGTTATTTCACTTAAGAGGTAAGTGTTGGATTTCATACATTGGGCTGGACGGGAGAACGCATGGACATGGTCCGGTACAAGTTGACTACTGTAATACAGTCACATCAATTTTATGAAATGCATAATAACTTAGCAAAGATGTCCCAGTGGCCTATGGCAGATAAAGTCTAACCAAGTGTCTATATGCTATTTTTGTGAAATTCAGTCGATAAACGATCACCAAGATCTAAGATATCATGAATGTGGGAAAAAAGGTCGAAGTTGGAACAAAATGGAAGAGTTACTAGCTGGGGAAAGCCTGGCTTCATTTTGCTTATTAACTATTTTTGGGTTGGAGAAGTTATTTAGGCAAGTGGATTTGTTATATTTGTATGCCTCCAGGAGTCCTGCTAGTTAGTTTCAGAATTGTGTTCATGGGCTTAATCAGAGGAGCTGATTTTGATGTTTTACACAGAAAATTACCCTTTCAGTACAAAATTAAAAAAGGCTGCAGATTTAACGTAAAATAACATGTATCATATTTTTCCTGCAAAATGCTTGTTTCTCTTTCTTTTTGTCTGCATGCCTATCATGGTTTAACCATGAAATGATGAAATCCTTGATGAGATGTGTAATTGTTAGAAACAGCATCAGTTCATGATCTGTCGTGGTACATGTGTTAGCTATATTTACATTTGTTATGCTTCCATCAGTTCCATGTTCATGCAAAGGTCTAGGTCCATCATGTTCCTTTTATTGCATATCACCAGAACTATTACATATCAACACATCCAAGTAATCTAGCATCACCTTCTTTTCTCTATGTTAATTATATTTTCTATGCCTTCCCTGCTGTCAGTCGTTTGGTCTCTATTTAGCATCTTGGACATAAGTGTTAACATTGACCACATTCTACAAGCTTGGCAATGGAATCTTTCCAGAGGTGATTACTAGCCACTTGTTGGATGGATATGGATGCCATCTATGTAAGTAACAAATGTTGGAAGGAGAACTTTTTCGCTTTTAGTTTGTAAAGTTACTGGGTATAAGTGGGATAGAAAAGATATTGCATGCTACTTGTATCTTACTGTGGGAATTACTGGTTTCAATCTACTGTCATTCATTCAAAATTATAAAATGACAAAAGCAGGATTCAAATTACATGGGAAGAGCTGTTCGAGTTAGGGTTTTGTTCAGGGAATTTTCTATGCTAATTACCGAGTTTGCTAGTGTTTTCCTCTTTTTGGAATGTAAAATGCTTTTCTATAGGCGCTGTCAGATTCTCAAAATTCTGGAGAACATTTTGTGGCATCGAATTCAGCCTGTGTGTCACTTGGCCAATTTGTGAGACATTCTTATGCAATGTTGAGATTTCAACATCTGAATATAAACACTGGAAGAATTTATCTAGGAGGGATTATTTAATTATGATAAATTTTGAATGGACCACCTGATTTAGTACTCCAAATGTATATTTTTAAGTATTAGAAATATATCATGAAAATCTTGATTTAGTTTAGATATATGCAGGTGTTATCTGTTCATTTCAGTATATTCAATCTGACTGGCTTATCTCGTTATTTACTGGTAATTTATGCCTATGGGGATGAAAATATGTGTTTGAAGGCTACCTAATTTCTTGCTGCCTTTTTTCTTTCAATTCTGCAAGCTGACATATTCTTTCAAGCAAAATGGTACTGTGGATCTTTGTTGTGAATATTTCAGTATCATTGATTGTAATTATTTTTGTTTCTTTTTTCCCATTTTGTCTATTGTCTAGCAACTAATGTATTTTATGCCTGTTTCCAGTTGCCCGATGTCAAAGCATTTATTGATAGGGTGATCAAGAGCCCTTTACATGATATAGATATACCACTTTCAGGCTTCTGCTGGGATTATGGCAAGGTAGTGTCAGTGATCTCTGTTTGTTCTACACCTGTAGCTCTTCCTTTTTATCTAAGCTGTGATTTTTTTTTCAGGGAAATTTTCATCACTGGAGGCCATTGTTTCTGCATTTTGACACGTATTTCAAAACATATATCTCGTGCAGGAAAGATCTTCTTTTATCAGACAATGTTTTAGATGAGAATATATTCCCAAAACATTCAATCTTACAAATACTGAGAGTTATGCAAATTATATTGGTGAACTGTCATAACAAGAGTTCCTTTGATGGCCTTGAGGTAGCGATGCTCGTTCTCGAAGTAGTGTTGCCAGTTTTTTGAATTCATGTTATTTGGCTTCTTTGAAACTGACATTCTTCTATATTTTTTTTCTCAATCAGCATTTCAAGCTTCTACTTGCTTCAACTGATCCAGAGATTCTTATAGCTACACTAGAAACTCTCTCTGCCTTGGTCAAAATAAACCCATCCAAGCTACATGGCAGTGGAAAGCCTATTGGTTGTGGCTTGGTGAATGGCCATCTTATGTCCCTAGCACAAGGATGGGGAAGCAAGGAAGAAGGCTTAGGCTTGTTTTCCTGCGTTGTGGCTAACGAAAAAAGTCAGCATAGTGGGTTTTGCTTGTTTCCTTCAGATGTGGAAGATAACTACAGTAGTAATCAGTATAGGATGGGATCAACACTTCATTTTGAGTTTCGCAGCCCTCCTTCACAGGGTGGTGAGCAACCAGATAAGAAAGGACAAAGCTCAAGTATGTGTGTCATACATATCCCAGATTTGCATCTTAGAAAGGAGGATGACTTAATTCTTCTCAAGCAGTGCATTGATCAGTACAATGTGCCTGTTGAGCGTAGGTTCTCATTACTGACAAGGATCAGATATGCTCATGCTTTTCAGTCCCCTCGGATATGTAGTTTATACAGCAGAATTTGCATTCTTGCTTTCATAGTCTTGGTTCAGTCAAACGATGCCCATGATGAACTTGTATCTTTTTTTGCTAATGAACCTGAGTACACAAATGAGCTAATTAGACTTGTTCGCTCGGATGATTCTGTGCCGGACACTGTTAAGGCACTTGCTATGTTTGCCTTAGGAGCTGAATTGGCAGCATATACGTCATCACATGAACGGGCAAGGATTCTTAGTGGCTCAAGCATCATATCTGCTGGGGGAAATCGTATGGTACTCCTAACAGTGCTTCAGAAAGCAGTATCATCTCTGAATATCCTGAGTGATCCGTCTTCCATATTATTTGTTGAGGCACTTCTGCAATTCTTCTTGCTTCATGTTTTGTCTTCTTCAAGTTCTGGAAGTGCTGTCCGGGGATCAGGAATGGTTTCTCCACTTTTACCACTTCTGCAAAACAAAGAGTCTGTTCATATGCACCTTGTCTGTCTTGCTGTTAAGACTCTTCAAAAGCTGATGGAGTACAGCAATCCTGCAGTTTCCTTGTTCAAGGATCTCGGGGGAGTAGAACTTTTGGCTCAAAGATTACAAATTGAAGTTCACAGGGTTATTGGTGCTGATGGTGAAAGTAGCAGTGCCGTGATTCTTGGTGAGTCATCCAAACTTGATGGTGATCATATATACACTCAGAAGAGGCTTATTAAGGTTTTGCTGAAGGCACTTGGATCTGCAACATATTCTCCTGCAAATTCTACGAGGACCCAGAGCTCTAATGACAATTCCTTACCAGGTTCTTTATCTCTTATCTTTCGCAATGCGAGTAGCTTTGGAAGTGATATATATTTTGCCGCAGTGACTGTTATGAGTGAAATTATTCATAAAGACCCAACATGCTTTCCAATCTTGCATGGGCTTGGTCTTCCTGAAGCATTTCTGTCTTCAGTGGTATCTGGGGTACTCCCATCTTCAAAGGCACTCATATGTATTCCTGGGGCTCTTGGTGCCATCTGTTTAAATGCTAAAGGCCTGGAAGCTGTTAAAGAGACCTCTTGCTTGAGGTTTCTGGTAGATGCTTTTACAACAAAGAAATATTTGTCTGCGATGAATGAAGGGGTTGTTCTTTTAGCAAATGCTGTGGAGGAACTTCTTCGGCACGTGTCTTCTTTGAGGAGTATAGGTGTAGATATAATTATTGAAATTATCACTAAGCTTGCATCTATGGATGATGGGAAATGGTATGGTTCAGTTGATAAGGTCGACGAGGAAACTACAATGGAATTGGATGTTGAAGACAAGGAGAACAGAGGCCACAATTTAGTGGATGCCATGGATTCAGATGGTGATGGTATTAGTAACGAACAATTTCTCCAGTTATGCATCTTTCATGTGATGGTACTTGTCCACCGCACAGTGGAGAATTCTGAAACTTGTAGGTTGTTTGTTGAGAAAAAAGGAATTGAGGTTTTGATTAAACTTCTGCTACAGCCTTGCATTGCGCAGTCATCTGAAGGGATGCCAGTTGCCCTTCATAGTACCGTGGTGTTTAAGGGCTTTACACAACATCATTCAGCTCCCCTTGCACTTGCCTTTTGTTCTGCTCTTAGAGGTTACCTTAAGAAGGCCTTAAGTGGGTTTACAGCAGCATGCGGTTCATTTTTACTGAATCCTAAAACTATACCTGACAGCAGGTTATTCTCTCCTCTTTTTGTGATTGAATTTCTATTATTCCTGGGTGCCTGTAAAGACCATCGCTGGATAGCTGCGTTGCTTACGGAATTTGGAAATGGAAGCAAGGATATTCTTGAAGATATTGGACGGGTTCACCGAGAAGTTTTGTGGCAGATTGCACTTCTTGAAGATTCAAAGTTGGAGATAGAGGTTGACAGATCTGCCTCGACAAGTGGTGCACAAAGTTCAGATGCCAGTGTACATGACAGTGAAGAGCAAAGATTTAATTCTCTCCGGCAATACATTGATCCATTATTGAGGCGGCGGGTATCTGGGTGGAGTATAGAATCTCAATTCTTGGAGCTTATAAGCATGTATCGTGATATTGGCCGTGGTGCTAGCAGTTCAAGGAGACTGGATGTAGATGTTCCTGCTGATTCGCAACTTGCACCAGGCTCTCAGACAGATAATTCTACTTTGCCAGATGCGGGTTCTACCAGTAAAAAGGAAGTTGATAAGCAGAAATCTTATTATTCTTCTTGTCGTGACATGATGAGGTCACTTTCTTATCATATCAATCATCTGTTTTTGGAGTTGGGAAAGGCAATGTTGCTTTCTTCTCGGCGTGGAAGTGATTCAATGAATGTGTCTACTTCTGTTAAGACTGTTATTTCTGTATTTGCCTCCACTGCTTTGGATCACTTGAACTTTAGGGGCCCTGTGGGTCTTTCATCTGAAATGGAGGTGTCAGTGTCAACAAAATGTCGTTATCTTGGCAAAGTCATTGATTTCATTGATAGCATTCTTTTAGACAAACCAGAATCCTGTAATCCTATTCTGTTGAATTGCTTTTATGGTCGTGGTGTCGTTGAAGGTATCTTAACAACCTTCGAAGCTACTAGTCAGTTGCTGTTTGCAGTCAAGAAAGGACCATCTTCTCCTATGGAGACAGATGATGAAAACTTGAAACAAGATCTGAAGGGAGAAACGGAAAATTCTTGGATACATGGTCCCCTTGCTAGCTATGGCATGCTTATGGATCACCTGGTCACATCCTCCTTCATCATTACTTCCTCCACCAAACAGTTGCTTGAACAGCCTCTCATTAATGGAGATGCTTCATTTCCAAGGGATGCTGAGATGTTTGTTAAGGTACTTCAGTCTAAAGTGTTGAAAGTGGTGCTTCCTATTTGGAGTCACTCCCGTTTCTCCGAATGCAACTACGAGTTTATTACAACTATCATTTCTATCATGAGGCATGTCTACTCTGGAGTTGAAGTTAGGAATATCAGTGGCAACAGTGGAGCACGTATAAGCGGACCTCCTCCAGATGAATCTACCATTTCGTTGATCACAGAAATGGGTTTTTCCAGGACCAGGGCAGAAGAAGCTCTGAGACAGGTTGGTACAAACAGTGTTGAGTTGGCAACAGATTGGTTGTTCTCACATCCAGAAGAACCTGAGGAAGACGACGAACTTGCCCGTGCTCTTAAATTGTCACTGGGCAACTCTGGTACACCCTTGAACGAGGTTATGAACAATGTTGGTGATGCTGAGCAGGAAGTGGAAGTGGCTCAGATTCCTCCCATAGATGAGCTGTTGCCTGCATGCATTGGACTTCTGCAAGCTAATGAATCCTTAGCATTTCCTGTTAAGGATCTACTTCTGACCATATCTACACAAAATGATGGTGAATCTCGGTCAAAAGTCCTCCATCCTCTCGTTGAACAATTAAAAGATTGCAGTGCTCTATCTGATGCAAACAACAATGTTATATTGTCTGTTCTTTTCCATGTTCTTGCCTTAATCCTTCATGAAGACACAGCTGCTCGTGAGGTTGCTTTTAAAAGTGGTCTGGTAAATATTGCTTTGGATATTCTTTCTCAATGGGAACCAGCATCATGTGAATCTGACAGGTTTAGTGTCCCAAAGTGGGTGACAGCATCTTTTCTTGCTATCGATCTGATGTTGCAGCTTGATCCAAAGCTGAGCGCAGAAGTTCTTGCATCAGAAAAATTGAAAAAAGATGAGCTCAGCCGTGAGCCATCCCTCACTATTAATGAGAACAAGCAGAATGATTTGCAGCTGTCTTTGGGAATAGCTTCTGGAACCTTAGGAACACATGATCAGAAGAGGCTTATTGATATAGCTTGCAAATGTATAAAGAGCCAGTTGCCTTCTGACACAATGCATGTAGTTTTGCAGCTGTGTGCTACGCTGACAAAAATGCATTCTGTTGCAGTTAGTTTTCTTGATTCAGGAGGATTACCTGCATTGCTTAGTCTACCAACTAAGAGCTTGTTTTCCGGTTTTGACAATTTGGCAGCTGCTATTGTTCGGCATATTCTTGAAGATTCCCAGACTCTTCAGCAAGCAATGGAGTCAGAAATACGGCATAGTCTTGCTACAGCCTCAAGTAGACATTCAAATGGTAGAGTTACACCAAGAAATTTTGTTCAGAATTTGTCCTCTGTCATTTCCAGAGATCCTGTGGTTTTCATGAAAGCTGCTCAGTCTACATGCCAGATTGAGATGACAGGAGAAAGGCCTTATGTTGTGATGCTGAAAGATCGTGATAAGGAAAAGGTTAAGGAGAAAGTGAAAGAGAAGGCCGTAGAAAAAGACAAGCAACCCACAGCTGATGTAAACAGCAAAAACAGTAAAGTTCATCGGAAATCGCCCCAGAGTTTTACCCATGCAATTGAGATACTATTGGAGCACATTACAAAGTTCGAACCCCCTATGAAAGCTGATGATCTGATTGATGGTGTTCTTGGTACTCCTCTAGCAGATATGGATATTGATTGCACTTCTGCAAAGGGGAAGGGGAAAGCGGTTGCCCTTTCACCAGAAGCTAGCAAAGCTGCAAACCAGGAAGCTTCAGCTTCTCTTGCAAAGTTGGTTTTTATTTTGAAGTTGTTGACTGAGATAGTTTTAACATATCCTTCATCTGTGCAAGTTCTACTTCGCAAAGACACTGAAGTTAGTATTCGTGTCCCTGGTGGAATATTCCATTTTATTCTTCATAGATTTCTTCCTTACTCAGGGACTCCCAAAAAGGATAAGAAAGCAGACAGTGATTGGAGGCAGAAATTAGCGACCAGAGCAAAACAATTTTTGGTGGCATCATCTGTTCGTTCTACTGAGGGTCGAAAGAGAATTTTGAGTGAAGTCAACAATGTTTTTATGGAATTTGTTGAGTCATCTGAAAGTTGTATTGCCCCAGACACCAATATGCATGCTTTTATTGATTTACTAAATGATATACTTGCTGCACGGAGTTCTACAGGTTCATATATTTCCACAGAAGCTTCAGTAACTTTCATAGATGTTGGGTTGGTTCGATCACTGACTCGAATTCTCCAAGTTCTGGATTTGGACCACGCTGATTCTCCAAAAATTGTCACTGGAATTGTCAAGGCTCTGGAATTGGTAACCAAAGAACACACACATTCATCAAATCCTAATTCAGCAAAGGGAGATTCCTCTGTGAATGCTGCTAGTGATCAGAATGAACAAGAAAGAATTGATAATGGAAACAGATTCCAATCCTTGGAAACTTCCTCTCAACCTGATCAAAATGGAATGATGGCTGACCACATGGAGTCACCGCATGCTAGTCAAACTTCAGGTAGTTCTGAATCAGTTACTGATGATATGGATCATGACCGTGACTTAGATGGGGGTTTTGTTCCTGAAGGAGAGGATTATTTCATGCATGAAACATCTGAAGTGGGTAGAAATGCTGATAATAATGGTATTTCAAATGTTGAGATCAGTTTTGACATCCCACGCAATGTTGGCAATTTGGATGATGAAGATGATGATGAGGAGATGTCTAGGGATGATGGGGAAGAAGATGAGGATGACGATGACGATGAAAATAATGAATTGGAGGTAGATGATGTTCATCACATGTCACATCCTGAGATAGATCAGGATGAGCATGATATTGATGAGGAATTTGATGAAGATGTACTGGAGGAGGATGACGATGATGAGGATGATGAAGATGGTGTTATACTGCGGCTAGAAGAAGGTATCAATGGTATAAATGTTTTTGATCAGATCGAACTATTTGGCCCTGGTGGAAATAATTTCTCCAATGAGACATTACGAGTGATGCCTCTTGAGGTCTTTGGATCTAGACGCCAAGATCGGAATGCATCCATCTACAATCTTATGGGTCGAGCTGGTGGGCATGGTGTTTCCTCTGAACACCCACTTCTAACAGATCCTTCTTCCATAAGACACCTAGCTCATCATAGATCATCAGGTGAGTTTTGTTAGCTTCCTTTTTTTATCATTATATAACTGTTGCATTGCTTTCAACTGTTGCATTGCTTTCAGAAGGTACTGTTGAAGCAGCTTTCTCAGATAGAAACCTCGAAAATACTTCACGGTTGGATGCTGTTTTCCGGTCTTTGAGAGGTGGACGGCACGGGCACCGTTTTAGCATGTGGGTAGATGATACACGGCAGCGTGGTGGGTCTAATGCCACGGCGGTACCTCAGGGCATTGAGGAATT
This sequence comes from Posidonia australis, assembly GCA_024699735.1. NCBI lineage: Eukaryota > Viridiplantae > Streptophyta > Magnoliopsida > Alismatales > Posidoniaceae > Posidonia > Posidonia australis. Next base: position 6,137 of record JAMKQA010103232.1, on the reverse strand, counting down.
GCTCGTTTCCCAACTTAGACGGCCTACACCTGAGCAGACTTCGGAACAAGCTGTTTCTGCAAGCCATCCTCACGATCAAGGTGAGGCCAACCAATCATCTGAACAAGCAGTTGCCTCAAAGGACGAGACACACACTGATAATATCACAACTGTTGGAAATATGGTTACTCCACCCAGTTCTGGGATGGATGACACTGGAACTGCTGATGCTGAGGGTGACCATCCTCAAGAACATGATGTAGCCAATTCGAATGAGCAAGTTATTGACATGCAGTATGAACGAAGTGATGCTGCTGGACGGGATGCTGAGGCTGCTAGTCTTGAAAGTGGTGGAAGCAGTGCTACTTTAGGAGAGAGTTTGCGTAGTTTGGAAGTTGAAATAGGAAGTGCTGATGGTCACGATGATGGAGGAGAACGTCAAGGTGATATGCATCAAGCAACACGGGCTAGAAGGTCAGCAGCTGGGTCAATGCCACTTGGTAGTAGAGACATGTCCCTCGAGAGTGTTAGTGAAGTTCCACTCCCACCACGTCCTAGTGAGGAAGATGGACAAGGTAGTCCAATTGAGGAGCAACAAACCAATAGGAATAGCGGAGCTGGTTCAATTGACCCGACCTTTTTAGAGGCTCTTCCTGAAGAGCTGCGAGCTGAAGTACTCTCTGCTCAGCAGAGTCAAGTAGCACAACCTTCAAATAACCAACCTCAAGCCACAGGGGATATTGATCCTGAATTTCTTGCTGCCCTTCCACCTGATATTCGGTCAGAGGTGCTGGCACAGCAACAAGCACAAAGATTACATCAATCTCAAGAACTGGAGGGACAACCTGTTGAAATGGACACCGTATCAATAATTGCCACATTTCCTTCAGATTTGAGAGAAGAGGTAACACATCATTCGACATTATTTTCTTCTGTTATAGTTAAGACCAGATTGTAGGACATCATTGAAAAACATCAGGTTGTAGGACTAAAATCTTGAGATCACTTATGTTTTTTATATGTGCACTTATTTTATTCATTTTCAGGTTCTTTTAACTTCACCGGACGCTGTTCTAGCTAGTCTCACACCTGCACTTGTTGCTGAGGCCAATACATTGCGTGAAAGATATGCACACCGCTATCATAGTGGGACAATATTTGGGATGTACCCAAGAAGCCGTCGAGGTGAATCTTCCCGAAGGGGTGACACAATTGGTTCCAGTCTTGAGAGAACAGGAGCTGCTGGTCCACGCAGGTCTATGGGAACCAAATTGGTTGAAGCTGATGGTGCTCCTCTTGTTGATGTGGAGGCACTGAAAGCAATGATTCGGTTGCTTCGTGTTGTTCAAGTAACTACAAAGACCTTCCAAACTCTTAACCGTTTAGTGAGACAGAGATATGCCTAAAATGTTCTGATATAAATTTTTTGCGTGTTTCTGCAGCCATTATACAAGGGCCAGTTTCAGAGGCTTCTTTTGAATTTATGTGCTCATCACGAAACTAGATCATCTCTTGTGCGACTTTTTATGGATATGTTGATGCTAGATGTATGTGATCGGGGTTCTTCTACGTCTGTAAATGGTGCTGCAGAACCATTATATCGTTTATATGGTTGTCAGAGTTATATTACATATTCTCGTCCCCAACATTCAGATGGTATGTTTGTTGATGTGTTTTATGATTTTTTCTTCTAGTTGTTTCTCTGAGACATATTTATATTAATCATCTGATTACCACCTTTTACTTTATTTTAAGAATCATAGGATATCATCAAATTTACTGGTAGCGGAGCAAGTGGAAAAATCATGTTACATTTATATAGTTCCTCAGTGAATTCTTACTTTTATTGCAATATCTGTTTGATTGACGTGTAAATGTCCAGCTATTCTTCCTATTATTCCTGGTGTTCCCCTTATAGATTTTTAATGATGTTTTCAAAACTTTTGAAAATTAATCACATTAAATCAACTGGAGCAGGAAATCAATATCATCCCCCAATGCTCCCTTAAATGGTTCTTCATCTTACTTTTTATATTGTTTTATCTGTAGGGGTGCCTCCTTTGGTGTCTCGACGTATTTTAGAAAGTCTTACATACTTGGCCCGGAATCACCCCAATGTTGCAAGGCTGTTGCTTCATCTTGAGCTGCCAAGATTACAAGCACATGCTGCTGATCAAGGGCGTGGGAAAGCTATAGCAGTTATGGAAGAAGATAATACTGATGTTAAAAAGGGCGACTTGTCTATTGTCTTGCTTTTAGGCCTCTTGAACCAGCCATTGTATCTGAGGAGTGTCTCTCATCTTGAGCAGGTAAACTATTATGAAATTGTTTTATTTTGCTGATTGTATTGTAGTCTTGCTATAACTTCTAAATATTGAGTCTGCTGAGACTTGCTTCTTTATTTTATTTCAGCTTCTCAATCTTTTAGAGGTTGTTATTGGTAACGCTCAGACTGATCTGACCACATCTAGCAAAACTGGGGCGCCTTCTGAGCAAACTTCTGGTTCTGAGGCTACCATGCTAGAGACTCCAGCCAGTGCTGATCATCTCGGATCTTCTTCTGGAGGGGATACAAAATCAGCTACAGGCACTGCAAACGTTCCTTCTGTTTCTAATACACATATTGCAAGTGACACACGTGCCTTGCTACTGAGTTTACCTCAACCAGACCTTCGTCAGCTGTGCTCTTTGCTTGCACATGAGGGGTATGTTGCATTGTTTTCATCCTGATTTTACTTGGTGGTCAGTATTGGACTATTGGTCAGTATGTTTCAAATATTGTGATGAGGCTCTTAAATTTACTTCATTTTGAGAAATTAGAGTATGTAACTGTCTTGCCAAGGAATCTTTAAAATAAATTGGCGGAATAGATAAAACTTAAAAGAGAATGTCCAAGGAACTTCGCTGCGTTCTTGATTGTAACAGACCAGAAATGTGTATAACTGACAGATTCTTAAGTCACACATTCACGTTCTATACGGTTTTCTGTGTTCTTAACTGTTGCTTATAGTTTCAAAATAAGAAAAACTTACAGAGGAACCATGCCCTCAACAAACTTCTTAGCGGTAAATATTAAATACTTAAAATGAGAAAAAACAATAAAAAAGGTACTTGCAATAAATAGTTCTATTGAACTATCTTCTTTAACCAAATTATTTACATAATGGAGCTTGGAAAATTGCATAATTGGCAAATTTATCTTGTTCAAAAAGTTGAATTCGTAGAAATTCACACTTGTGGATTTTCACATGTAATTTTACTTTTGATCTTTGGTTAATTGAGCATGAGCTCAGGGATTCAACTAGATATTCATAAGGAGATCACAACTGCATATGGTCATATCCTTTTAGAGCCCTCCCTCTCATCTGTGACTTTGGATTAGTATGCTCAGCTGAGGACATAAAGAACCTGACCAATTCCTTAGTGTGACAGAGGGAGACCCATTTTTGTACAATTTTTGAAGAACTATAGAGAGCTGTGGTTGGTTTTTGTTCGACGGATAGCACTTTTATAACAAATTTTTGAACCACATTAGAGGGGCCCCTTTTTATTAATTGTCTTTTCTTCACTCTTCCAAGTAGATAAAACCAGAATTTAACAAAGCTACACACTTATTTTCTTAGATCACAAATTATCCTTTGTTAAGCATTTTTAAGGGGTTCCTTGTATTTATTTTCTTATGGCAATTATGTGAGGCAGACGTAACATTTTGTGGATGACAGAGATATCTTTCCTTAGAGAATGCATCCATGAAGTTGGTCCTAAATTTGGCTCCAAATGTTAAGACATGATCTTTGTTTTGTCATCCAATTTTATGTGGTCCTCGTATATGTTTTGTTAAGACATGATCTTTGTTTTCTCATCCAATTTTATGTGGTCCTCGTATATGTTTTTCCCTCTGTTGGAATATCTAGTTATTCCTGAGTTTCTTAGCACGAGTGATTTCTTGTGAATAGAAGCAACTTTATTAAACCAACAACGTTCATTGCATTCTTCTATTGCTTTGTGGATCTTGCACTAGAATAATTTCCTTGTTATTATGAAGGAAGAGCACAGAACTATCTTTGAAAGCCACTATATTGTTAGAGTTAGCTCTAAAAAAGTACTCCTGATTGAGGATAATCCCCTTTCTGTGTAGACACCAATAAACACATGTCACATATTACACATGATTGGTGAGTGAATGTGCTGTACAAATTTCACCGACCATGTGCTTTTCTTCAATTGTAGTGAAATTGATTTAGAAGCTAGAACATCACTTGGCATGCATATTAGCTAGTTATAGAACTAACGTAGTAATTTTATAATGGATTTCCGTCTCTGGATTATTTTGCAGATTGTCTGATGGTGCATATTCTCTTGTGGCTGAAGTATTGAAGAGATTAGTAGCCATTGTTCCGGATCACTGTCAGTTGTTTGTTGCGGAGCTTGCAAGTTCTGTCCAAAAATTGTCAGTATCTGCAATGAGTGAATTACGTATGTTTGAAGAAACAGAGAAGACACTGCTACTCAGCTCATCGTCTAGTGATGGGACTGCTATCTTGAGAGTTCTGCAGGCCTTGAGCTCTCTTGTCACAACATTAGACGAGAAAGAAAAAGATATTCATCTGCACTCTGAAATGGACCATAAAGATGCCCTTTCTCAAGTATGGAGTTTAAATGCAGCACTAGAACCTTTGTGGTCGGAGTTGAGTATCTGTATCAGCAAAATAGAGTGCTCGGACTGCACAACAGATGTACCAGGAAATGCTCTCTTGTCAAGCACTGGTGTCGCACCTCCGCTCCCAGTGGGCACCCAAAGCATCTTACCATACATAGAGTCTTTCTTTGTGGCCTGTGAGAAGTTATATCCTGGTCAGTCAGGTGGTGTTCAAGATTTAGGTTCTACAACTGTTGCTGATATTGAAGAGGCCTCTAGTTTTCGTAAATTTTCAGAAAAGCACAAAAAGATGTTGAATGCGTTCCTTAGGCAGAATCCTGGGTTGTTTGAGAAGTCATTCTCATTAATGCTGAAAGTCCCACGTTTCATCGACTTTGACAATAAGCGAGCTCACTTCAGATCTAAAATAAAGCATCAACATGATCACCACCATAATTCCCTCAGGATTTCAGTCAGAAGAGCCTACATTCTCGAGGATTCATATAATCAACTGCGCATGAGATCACCTCAAGATCTGAAGGGGAGACTGACTGTTCATTTTCAAGGGGAGGAAGGTATCGATGCTGGTGGACTTACAAGGGAATGGTATCAGTTGCTATCCCGTGTTGTTTTTGACAAGGGTGCACTTCTTTTTACTACTGTCGGTAACGAATCAACTTTTCAGCCAAATCCCAATTCTGTTTACCAAACAGAACATTTGTCATATTTCAAATTTGTTGGTCGAGTGGTGAGTGTCTTCAGCATTTGGGTTTTCCTCACACATAACTTTAGTTTTAGTAGCTTTTTTTGACACTTTTTTTTCTTTCAGGTTGGTAAAGCTTTGTTTGATGGTCAACTTCTTGATGTACATTTCACTCGATCTTTCTACAAGCATATTCTTGGCGTCAAGGTCACTTATCATGATATTGAGGCTATAGACCCTGACTATTTTAAGAACTTAAAATGGATGCTTGAGGTTTGTGCTGTGCTGTACATTTCCCTTTTATTTCTTCTTTAAATTGTTTTGTTCTTTCAATCATCAGCTGCATGTTTGGTTTTTAGCATCTGTGTTTGAACTTGCAGAATGACATCAGTGATATGTTGGGACTCACTTTCAGCATTGATGCTGATGAAGAGAAACTGATATTGTATGAGAGGGCTGAGGTATAAGCTAATGCTGCTTATAGTTCTATTTGTTCTTATTGCTGTATTGACACGACTGAAAGACAATATTCTTTATACTCGTGTATGTTACTTGGCCACTTGTTCTATGTAAATTTGCTCAGAATCTATATAATCTCCAATAGTAGTAAGCTATGTTGGCAGAAAAAGAACTGTATGTTCTACTTGGAAGAAAGGAGGCATGTTGTATATATGATAGTAGAAAGTGGTTGCTGAAGATTAGTTGCATGATTACAAATAATTGAAATTTTATGGATATTGGTCTAAATGAATGAGGCATTAGTATATGCAATATTTTGTTCCTAAAATTTTATTGTTCACTGTTTTTTCGCTTTGC
>JAMKQA010098806.1:0-13022 GCA_024699735.1 Posidonia australis | reverse complement strand
CCGTTTAATAATCGTGTCTAATTATTAGACACGATAAGTACACGAGACACGATTAGGCTAAATCCAAACACGGTTATATCGTGTCGTGTTCGTGTCGTGTTATCGTGTCGTGTCAGAAATTGACAGGTCTAATACTCAACATGGGATGTAGGTTACTGGTATTCAATGAAAATTACACAGAAATTTTAATGTACTACTCAACGTGGTAAAGATATCTACTTCTAGCTTTGTGTGTATTTAGGAGATTAAAATGGAGTTTGATATGAATTTCGGTTATTTTTTCTCCTCTTCAATACATATAGAATTGGTATAATTACATGGCCATCATTATATTTGCCCCATGAGGCATTCAGAGATAATATGAATCCTTTAACCAGAGAAAGTGACTTTTTTTTAACATAAAACTTGTTTTTAACATGAGTAACTAATGGAATCTTGTTTATACCAAATAAAAAGTTGGATAAATTTACTATCAACTTGAAGTGCATTTGTATCAATATTTTCCTTCTACAAATTAGCTTCAGCAAATATGTCTTCTGTTTTGCAGCTACAAAGTCTTACTCTTGGAATTTCTTACTTGTAATTGTTTTGCAGATATGTTTCTTTTGATTTCCATCGTTTATGTGGCAATGGAAATGTTGATAGCTTGCAGCCCCTCTACGACAATATTTTCAATGATATTGAGAAGCAAGGGTAATCTTTGGAGAGAAAAACCTCAACAGCTACTATATTTATATAATTATATGAACTTTTTTTGTACTATTTATGCTAGAAGAGATACTTCTCTCAATTGATGTATGTGACAGCTGTGCAGATATTTTATGTTAAACCTGAAAGGAGAACTATTGTTGGAGCAGAAAGGAATAATTAGAGTCAACTGCATTGATTGCCTTGACCGCACAAATGTGACACAGGTTTATGGAATTCTCTTTCTTGATCTGTTGCTTTAATTCTGGTTTTCATTTCTCTCTCTCTCTCTTTTTTTTTAACTGATATTCATATGCATATTGAATCAGCGTCATGCTCATTATAGGGAAGGAGAATGTTTAATGCTGTTGAACTATTTTTATCAAATGTATATTGCAATAGTGTGATTAACAAATATTACATGGAGATGTAATTTGCATATAAAACCAGGTTTTTGCCTTTTCATGTAGGATGCAAACAGCCAGGTTTTTTACCTTTTCTTTAAGGATGCAAATTGTTAACAGTTGTGTGTGTGTTATGTTTTTCCGGTTATACGAGTTATTGGATATCCATTTAGATTAGGATATCTAATTTTCCTATATATATGTAATATCACACCATCAATAGAAGCTCTCTCTTTTTCCTCTCTATTCTCTTTCTTCACATGGTACTAGAGCTTGGATGCCCTAGCTACCTCTGACCTACACCTCTGCCGTTCGTCATCGTCAGTTACAGGAATCCGTCCTACCGGCGCCTGCACCTAGCCACCAGCCTCCAGGAGTTGCCAGCACCCATAGGGCCTTTCCGATTGGTCGTCGGCCACCACAAGGGTCATCGGTGTATGTCTAGCTGTCAGTAACGCCTGCTGTCTTCTCTTCGTTCAAAGGGGTAGTCCAGTCCTTCTCGTGAAGCAATTTGTATGTTTTAGGTCTTCTGTTGCCTTCGGTCTCAGTTGTGTGTGGATATGTCCTATCCACATGTGTTGGTGAGTAGTCTGGTTCATATATTATTATTTTCAGACCATATATTGAGATATTTTATTCAGATTTTAGTCCAATATGGCTACCCATGATTCTCTGGTCAAGCATATGAATGGTACATCTGAGAAACTCTTTGGCTCAAACTACCTTCTATAGTCACAGAGCTTTAAAACCTTTGTTCTGGCACATAGGAAATTGAAGCACCTCACTCATCCACTTCTAGATGTGTCTGAGTTTGATACATATGAAGATTGACTAGCTGATGATGCAGTGATTATTACATGGATAGTCAATAGTATGGAGTCTTTAGTTGCACAAGGAGCCATATTGTTGAGGCCAGCGAAAAAGATATGAGACACGTTACATTTTACATATGGTCAAGAAAAGAATATATCTCGTGTATGTGAGATATATGAGTAGCTGTTTCCTCTAAGTTAGGGAAATCGATTTATTCAAGAGTACTTTATCGTCCTTCGTGTCCTACTTGATGAGTTAGATGTGTATCAACCATTGACAGTGGATATCACGAGACTACGTCAGTATCATGAGGAGTTGGCCATTACTGTATATCTATCCAGTTTGAACCTAGATCTCAGCTCTCAGATCAGAGGTTAGGTTTTAGGTGTTGATAGCGTTCTTAATCTACAAACTACCTTTGCGATGGTCCTCTGGGTGTCCACAGCTGCGTCTCCTACAGTGATAGAGCAGACGTCCACGATGCTCACACTGCGTACGACTAGGGCACAAAGTGGAGAAATGTTGGGATATTATTGGCAGTGTTCAGACGACACATGTTATCATAGAGACTCAGAATGCTGCAGCTACTAGTGAGGAGTAGACTTTCACAATTTCACAGACCGACTATGAGAGACTTCAGCAGTTAAATGTCACAGATTCTGCTGCCATGGTTACCTAAGTTAGTTCCTCAGGTACTAGTATCTTCCTTGCATCCAAGGACTCCTCTTGGATTATTGATTTCGATGCCTCTTTGCATATGTCAGGTACGTGAAATTTGTTTATCTAGTTATCTCAGTTATCTGATATTCGGTCTATGACAATTGTTCATGGTTGAACGTGTCCTGTTTCAGGTGAGGGGGTGGTGCAAGTCTTTTCATAGTTACTTGAAAATGTCTTCTTTGTTCCATTAGTGTCATCACAAAAAAATTATAATGTTATGTCACCTTTACTTTTCATTGTACATTTCAGGATTTACAGACGGGAAAAGGATTGGTTTGGACCGTGAGCAAAGAAATGACGTGTACCTGCTGGTTTGTGACGATATACCTCAAGGATTAGTATTTGTGGCATCTACTTCTGAGGAATCATCCTTGTGGCATTACCAGTTAGGTTACTCATCTTACTAAAAATTTTAATAGGCCTTGCCTTGGTATTTTGTATTATGTTTTGAGTGTGAGTCGTGTCAGTTGGGTAAACACCACCGTGCTTGCTTTAAAAATTTACGTCTTGTGTCGAGTTCCACTGCATTTGAGTTGGTTCATTGTGATGTCTTGGGTTTTTCTAGAGTTCAGTTTGTGTTAGGTCATATATATTACATAGTTTTTGTTGATGATTTTTCTAGAGTATCTTGGATGTATTTACTCAAAGATCATAGTCATATTTATGATGTACTCAAAACTTTTTTGGCTAAAATAGAAAATTATTTTGATGTTACACTTAAATTTTTGTGCACTGACAATGCTTTTGAATTTGTTTAGTCTAGGATTGCCTCATATTGTGCTTCTTTGGGTATCATACATCAAACCTCGTGTTTACACCTCACAACAAAATGAGGTTGCAGAATGCAAGTATAGACACATCTTAGATGTCATCCGTATTCTTATGGTTCATATACATGTTCCGAAATAGTTGTGGTTTGATGCGGTACTTACAACCACTTACCTCATCTACAGAATAGCTTCTGCACCTCTAAGGGTTGAAGTACTATTTCGTCGTTTCAAACCTGGCTCTAGTTTGTTTAGCTTGACTCCCAGAGTCTTTGGGTGTGTGGCGTTTGTTCAAGCCTTATCTCTTGGTCTGGACTAGCTATCTCCAAGGTCCATCACGTGTGTCTTTGTTGGGTATTCTAGAACACAGAGGGGGTATTGGTGTTTTCACTTTCCTACCCGTCGATACTTTGTGTCTGCAGATGTTGTCTTTTTTGAGTTTGCTTCTTATTATGATGAGTCTCTGTCATCCAGTGTGTCTGTCCCTTTTCCTTCTATTGTTGAGATGCAGAATGGAAATTCTCAAGGTAATTCTATTATACAATAGGAAGTCACTTGTCCCTTGCAAGTTTATCAATGACGTCAGTATGTCCTAGTGTCTCCCACCATTGAACCATCCTCCTCTGTAAATGCAAATCTGCCCACCAGTTCTTCAAATCTACCTATTGTCATTCGAAAAGGTACTCGTTCTTGCATTTATTCATCTTATTTCACACTTTGTGTCTTATAACTCTTTTCACCTTAGGTTCCGGAGTTTTGCCTTGTCTATTTCTTCAGAGTCTATTTTCAGAAGAAATCATTAAAAAGCACTATTCCTTTTTCACTACTGGACGGTTGTTATGGATGAGGAGATAGTTGCATTGACTAATCGTAGTACGTGGAAGTTGATGACATGCACTGTTGGGACTACAGTAGTCATCTGCAGATGGGTTTACTCCATCAAATATAAAGCAGATGTTAACATTGGTAGATATAAGGTAAGACTAGTGGCTCGTGGTTTAACTCAGACATATGGTATAGATTATGATGAGACTTTTTCTCCTATCGTTCGTTTCAATTCTATCAAGGTCATTCTGTCTCTAGCTATCAACCACTCTTATGAGGTGTGTCAGTTGGATGTCAAGAACACCTTCCTATATGGGGATCTGGTTGAGTCTATTCAGATAAAGCAACTTCCACAGTATGTTGCTTAGGGAGAGGTTCATGTATGCAGACTGAAGAAGGCAATCTATGGCCTTAAACAAAGTTCCATGGCATAGTTTGAAAAGTTCAGTCAGGTGGTTCTTACTGATGGGTTCCAGAGATATGTTGTGGACCATTCGGTTTTCTACAGGTAGACTACTGGTGGCTGTGTTATTCTGGCAATGTATGTGGACGACATACTGGTAACTAGCAGTGATGTGTAGGATATTGTAGAGATCAAAATACATATTCACACATTTTGTGACAAAAGACAAGGAAAAGTCTTGATATTTTCTTAGGATTGAGCTTACTTATGCAAATGGCAAGATGACACTATTACAGAGGAAGTATGTTCTAGATTTCTTACAAGAGACTGGTCTTCTAGGGTGTAAATCAGAGAGTACTTCTATTGAGCAGACACTGGTATTCTGGGACAGTAGCTCGGACTTGTTGGAGAATCCTGGTTAGTATTGATCGGAAAACACATCTATCTGACAGTGACTCAACTTGATATTTCATATGCAGTTAGTTTTCTAAGCTAGTTTATGCATGAGTCGAGGAGAGTACACTGGATTGAAGTTTTTCGTGTTCTGTTATATGTGAAAGAAATTCCAGGGAAAAGCCTTGTCTAAAGAAAAAATAGTCACACCAGGATAGTTGCTTATTTAGATTTAGGATATGTAGGAGACCGAGGGGACAGGAAATCCACATCAGGTTTCTGCACCTATGTAAGAGACAATCTTGTTACTTGGTGAATCAAAAAGCAAAATGTGGTGTCGAGGTCTAGTACAAAGGCTGAGTATTGATCTATGGTACAACATGTGAGATGATTTGAGTCAAGTTTCTCCTAGAATAGCTTGATTTTGGTGTCGAGGTTCCTATGTCTATGCTGTGTGATAATCTAGTTGCTATTTTCATTGCAAATAATTTCACATTCTGTGAGTGAACCAAGTACATCAAGGTTAACTATCATTTTGTGAGTCGGTCATAAGGGGAGTTATTTTCACTCATTACATCAGTCTTCAGCACAATTGGCGGATATATTCGCAAAGGAATTTAATGTTGGGATGTGCAAGTCTTTATGTGACAAACTAAACATAGTTGATATGTATATTCTAGCTTGAGGAGTAGTATTAGAATTACTTGTATGTATGTTATATCTTTCCAGTTATATAGGTTATTGAATATCTATTTAAATTAGGATATCTAATCTCCCTATATATATGTAACATCACACCATCAATAGAAGCTCTCTCTTTTTCCTCTCTACTCTCCTTCTTCGCACAAACAATCTCCATTCTCAATAAACAAGATGAACTATGGAGCACACTACCATTGAGTGTTTGCATTTTTGAAACCAAGCATACGGACAGATATTTGATCCTGAATATTTGAAAAAAAAAATCTTTGAATATCTTAGTGTAACTTGTACGTAAACATAATTGCAACAACTAGCAAGGACTATGGCATTGATTTGGGGTTTCTTTTTTATACATACTTTGTATCTGGTACGGCATTTTCTTAAATTTACAATACTGCTTCATCTCGGAGTGCTAACTTTTACGTCCTTTTGTTGCCTCACTAGTGTTACTATGGCAGAAAATCATTGGACATGCAGCTGCAAAAAACAGGAGTATTTTCTGCAACCGATTCTATATCACTGTACCCTGAAGTAAATGAAAGTTTTAAAATATGTATGCCTCGAAGATATTTTAATTGTTGCTCAATTCGTTGAGTTCATATTTTGCAAGTTTATCTCATGGCATGCTTTCCATGTGACAGTATGGGTTGACCATGGTGATGAGATTAGCTTGGAGTATTCTGGTACACATGCCCTGAAAGGGGACCTTGTCAGGTATCTTCTATGATTTAGTACGTTATATGCAGGTAGATGTTTCCAATTCTTACCTAGCATTCTGACTTCAACTCCACAGGTTTGGTAAACAGACTCTATCTGGATTTATCAAGGATGGATGGAATGCACTTTCAAGATATTACATGAATAATTTTCAGGATGGGACTCGACAAGTATTTTCTCTTCTAATGCTTAATTGTTAAAACCATCTTTTTTCAATGTTTTGTTTTTCTGAATCCTGAAAATCTGACTCGGTGCTTCGTCTAGGATGCAATGGATCTCGTCAGTGGACACTACAGTATCAACAGAAGTGCTCCCTCTCCTTTTCAGCTGAATGGGTTTGAATCATTATCTGTGAGTAATGCAATTCTTTGGGTGTCATTTCTTTCAATTGGTCGAATTGATAATTTTGACGTCAAACTCACAGTATCTTCCAATCGCATCGGTTGCAATATTTGGAGGTCTTACGTTGACTACATGTACAATAAATCAAGGTCTACTAATTTTCCTCATCCATAAATATCTTTTTGTTGCTGGATTGTCTATTTGACTCCTCAAGTCATAAATCATGTTGGTTAATTGCGTCATACTTTCCCTCAGCAGCCACACGAAATGCCCAGCATTTTGTTTCTTCTGTGCTATGGGCTGGTTTGTCGGCTGGAGTAGTGGCTTTGGTGAAGGCCAATGGCAGGCAATTCTGCTCCAGGCCACGTCTGTGTAATCTTCTGTGATTATGTTCCTACATTAGATTATATTCTAGAAGTCTGAGAACAAAAAGGTTGATTAGCCTGAACCTTTTCTTAATGGAAAGATCAAAATGTACGTACATACACATTTGGTGGTGACACATGGTAAATTCAATCGCCAATACGAAAATCATTCATGAAAAAAATGAAACAATTTCTGGTGACACATGTCCTTAATCGACTATAATTTTACTATTATCTTCATTCTTCCGTAGGCATCAGGAGAAGTTTGCTGTTCCAATACGGCTATAATCCAAAATAAAATTTCTGGTGTAGTAGATAAGGTATGTGCATATGCCTTTTGTCGAGACTTGGAAGTGTCTGCGCGACAAGGACAGTTAAATTGTGATGTAATATGCTATCAATTTGATCTTTTTTATTTCTCCTCCCGTTTCTAACTATCCTTATCTGTAGCGCACCTCTTGTTATCTTCTGATATGATTTGATCGATGTAAATGTAATTGTTTTGTGTTATTTTTTTCATGAAGGATAATCTTTTTACGGAAGTACGTATGTGTACATCATGTAATTTCTGTGATGCTTGAGAGCGTAGTTTGGGGGCAAAGTCACAACCCGCAACCATCTCGGTAGTGCCATGGTGGCGTTACTCTTTGTACTTTTTCAAGAAAATTAAAATCAGGATAACACTTCTAGGTTTATGAAATAACTGTACTAATTCCACACAGAATGGAGTCGATACATTTCAACAATTTCTAAAGAACTTAAATATAATGAGATTAATTTACTAAAATGTGCTAAAGAATTGTAACAAAATTCAAAAACCCATGTTCCTAATTGTACGATTTTTCTAAAACAACAATCCATATATTAAACAACAATGTGATCATAAGTGTCTACAACCATGCATCTGCAAACAAGCATCAACTTTTTATACATATTTCTAGTTTGCGAAAAACCATCACCTCGGATGTTAGGTTTTGTTTTGTTGTAGAATTCCCATTGGAGATGAAAATATTTGTGGGTTCGAAAGTTCAATGTTTGGTTTTCGTCTTTAGAATTGAATCTCGAGTGTTTGGTTTGTAAGATTATGAATCTGGATTTTGAATTCACTATGCAGAAGTCCATAGTGAACTTACCTCCCTTTAATTCAATACAGAAGTTGGTAACTTTTTTATAGAATACTAACAATAAGGCAAGTTGGTGGTTTATAAGTATCTATCTAATATAGAATCTACTATTTGCAAAAAAAAAACAAAATAAAGAAGTTGGTAACTTCATCAATTTAAAAGGAAAACCTTTGAAAAAAAAGAGAGTAAGAAAAGCCAATTCTTCCTTATTCCCGAAATTAACATTAGGTTTGGAAGGAATCCCATGCACCTCCTCGCAACTCCTAAACGCAAATTAAACGTAACCTAGGAGATAACAAGGGAAATAATGCTGCTGCTTTACCAGAAGTACTGCTTTATATTACAACTAAAGTGTTCAGTTGTAAACAAGAAGGAATCATATAAGACTTTGATCCCCCTTTGACAATAAAATAAATCCATCTTTACTAACATATAGAAATACCAGGTAGCTGATAACCATAGGAATCAAGTTCAGCTGCCATGGTGTGTACGGTTATTTACACAAGGATTTATGGAGTTCTTTTCCTTTTGATAGTATAGGCATAAAGTTCAGTCAAGGAGACATCAAGATCATCTCGACATCATGCTGTTGCAGACGAGGATTACACCCTGAACTGGCTAGTGAGTTGATCCATACCTGATCTGACCGGACTGCCTCATCGTCATCATTCCTATGCCAGCTCCAAAATGCATGGGTTGAATTCATAATCCTGAGCTCTCCATGACCAAAACTTGCCTCTCGGAAGACAGACCAATCAGGTTTTGGGTTTTGAAATCTGTTGGGTAGGTCAGTTATAAATAGCACACACATTTTTGGCTTCATAATGTGCAAGGACAATGAAGAGTGAAGACTAAAGAATCACGTGCAGGAAGTGCACAATAGATAAGACTCATGTAATGCATTTATGCAAGCCAATCCATGCATCAATCAGGCAAATCTGTTGGGCAGCTCAGTCATACAAAACATACACTCGTGCTTAGGTTCCACAATGCAGGTGCATATCTAAGAAGTTCAAAGTAGATAAATCATAAGTGGAGTTTTGCATTGATGCAAGACAATATAAACTCACCTTTGTGCCAAACCTTCTCTATTACCACCATCACCAATGGTGATATGGACTGCTCCACAAGAATCTTTTCTGCCATTTACCACACGTTCCTGAAACACTATTTTTGTTATTCAGTGCATTAAGTTTTCAGTAAATAATATTGCCAGAAAGGAACAGTACAAATATCTGTCAATGTACCGAACGTTCGTAGGCATGAACATGTCCAGAAATCACAAGATCTACACCAGCAGCATAAAGTAGAGGCTCAAGTGAAGCCATCATATCATCTCCTTCACCCTGATGAGCCGAATTACTATTATACCATGGAACGTGGAACGCCACCAGCAGCCAAGGTGTTCTTTGCCTGTCCACCTTAGCTAGATCAGCCTAGGAAAAGAGTCATTCCTCAAGTTAGTTGAGCCACTTGAATCCCAAGAAATAGTAAGGGTAGGAAACTGCAAAGATACTTCAACTTCCAGCTTTCATGTGATTCCAATTCATATACCTCAAAAGAATCAATATAAAGCAATCTAGTCTCATTGTCTAAAAATGCATGTTTAAGATTTCTAACCTCAAAACCTCATATTCACCTTGCTAGGGCTGTCTGTTTTGGTGTGAGAAACATTTGAAATATGAAGTAAAAACAATCGCTAATATCCCAAAAGGCCAGATAACAGAATCTGACTACAATTGTCATGATTATGTATTACATTAAATAATATAAACAGAAAAACAGTGAAAGGTTATTACAGATATACAATACCTTAGATCTTATTAAATACACTGATAAATGGTCATTGATTCTTCAGGGAAGTTCTGTTTAAATTGCTGTTTCAAAATAATTGCAGTGGCTCTAGTACTAAGAATCTCAATGACTATTACAGGTGATTGAAAAAAATCAAGTTATTAACAATAAAATTAAAAATATGGAGAACTGAACTAACCTTCAACCAGTTATACTGATCAGATGATTCATCATAATCTGTATAAGAACCAAGCATGATAACATGCACCCCAGCAACCTCAAAGGAGTAAAACAGGTTGGATGGTGATCCACTTTCCTCAAACGGCATCTTCCACCGTGCATTGTATGATTGGAATCCAGCTTTGAAAAGTGGTATGCTCTCCTTCTCATGGTTTCCTTCTGTCACCATCCATGGTCTTGTACTAGCAAGTGGTTGCACAAGCTCTCCAAATGAATCCCAAAGGTGTTGCTGGTAATCAGCATATGAGAGGTCTCCCGGAAGAAGATGCACATCATGTTTGCAATTGGCTATGTGGTCTAATGTTGATGATGTCCACTCTGTCTGACCAAGATCGCCAACCACAACAAAGGTGATTGGAAATTGAGAGGGAGGGGTCTTAAATTTGAACTCAGGACCCTGCCCTCCACACTGATAAAAGTAAACAGTATCATCTTCCAAGGGTCCAATGACAACATGGTGTATTGTTCCTGAAGTATAGAATAAGTACTTGTAAGATGTGCTTTCCCCTTGAGATGATGATGTATATTTTCCAGATGATTTTCCATACTTGACAATCGAAGGAGAAGATTCATCATCGATGATCCATGAAATCCTCATGTGTTTGTCACCAGCCAAAGAAACATGAACCTGCGAAATCCCCACATTCAACCTCAATAAATAACCAAAATTTAAAGAAAATCCTTTATGAAGTAAAATCTCATCATCTTCTTATATATCTTCAAGCAATGCTCTACGCATTTTCATATACCTTTGCAAACTAGTATGGTTTACATACATAACCCTACTTCTAACGTAAGCTTTTAATGATGCCTGTGAAAATGGCCTAGGATTTCATGAATATAAATAAAATTCTGATGTTTATAGTGTCTTTATGCAAATATGCACGTTACAAGGTATACACGACCTGATAAAGCGACCCTCTTAACAGTTATTTAATTGAGAGAGAAGGGTATCATTAACCAAAATATTTAAAACAAGGTGGTTTAGCCCATGAGTCCTAAAAGGGAAAAGGAGAGAGAGGAAAGATGTAGTTAGACATGGAAACCGACCGGACCGACCCTAGGCCTTCCGGTCCAGTCCGGACTCGAAAAAACAAAACATGGGCCGGACCGTGTCGAGCCTAAAGCTCAGGCCCGTGAAATAGGCTCATTTTGGCCCACCAGAACACCATGGGTCGGGCCAGCCCACCAATAGTAAAAATAATAAAAAAAACGTTTTAAAAAAAAACAATAGGGCCAGGTCAGCCCCGCCCGTTAAAAAAAAAAACTTAAAAAAAAAAAAACAGGGCCGGGCTGAGCCCAACCCGTTAAAAAAAAAAACTTAAAAAAAAAAACAACAGGGCCGAGCTGAACCCGGCCCGTTAAAAAAAAAAACTTATAAAAATAAAATAAAAGTGCAACGGTCCAAACATGATTTCAGCCGTTGCCAACGGCTGAAATTCAACGGCCATTTGTTTTTTTTTCCTTTAAACTATTTTTTTTATTTTTATCCTATAAATATTCTCTCACTCCATTCATTTTTTTTCACAACTCAATTTTCTTTTCTCTTCTCAATTACAATTTTCTCTACTACAAATTTCTTTCAATTTTCAAGTGAAGATTTTGCTAATTGGCTTTTGATTCCATCTGGTCTTCTACTCTCCAAACTCCAGCCTCCACGCGACAGTAGCTGAGCCAGCAATATCAAATTTTCTCTACTTCTAATCCCTCCAAATTCTTTACTTTTAATTCCTTCATTTTTTGGTTTTGGTTTTTGTGGGTTAAGGGTTTTACTATTTTATATTCATTTTTTATATTAAAATGGAAAATATTGGTAATGTTGGTAGTCATGACTATATCCCTGGTATGGAGTCAGATCAGCCTCAGTCTACACCAACACATACTTCATAGTCCACAGCCATTAAAAAACCTAGGAAACAAATTTCTTGTATTTGGGAGCATGTTACATTCGACCCTGTAGATCAAAGCAGTTGTTATTGTAATTATTGTAACACCACATACACATGTCCTAGGGGAGGGGATGTAGGTCATATATCTAGACATTTACAAAAATGTATATCCAAACATAATAAAGATGACAACATAGATTTAAAACAATTAAAATTACAAGTAGGATCTAGTAGTATAATTAATTGGAAATTAATACATAAGAAAGTAAGAAAGGAATAACTAAATTTATAGTACAAGACGAACAACCATTTTCTTTTTCTGAAAATAAATATTTTAAATCATGTATGTAAAATTATTTAAATCTACAGTTTAAAAGTTTTTCTAAAAATAAAACAAAAAATATAATTTATAAGACATTTAAAAAAGATAAATAAGATTTAATTGAAATATTTTTTAGTTTTTTATGTAAAATATCATTAACATGTGATGTTTGGACTGGTCCAAATAATTTTCCATATTTATGTTTAACTGCATATTGGATAGACATAAAATGGAATTTACAAAAAAGATTAATTACTTTTAAAGTTTTTGATCATCCACATATTGGTAAAGCTATATCAAATATGATATAAGATATTATTAAAGAATATAATATATTTTATAAAATAAATACAATATCATTTGATAATGCATCTAATAAAAATGTTGCAATAAAATTATTAAGAAGAAATATAAAATCAACATTAAATGGTGAATTATTTCATTGTAGGTGTTGTTGTCACATCTTAAATTTAATTGTACAAGATGATATAGAATGCATTAGACCTTATATAGAA
>JAMKQA010094359.1:0-11611 GCA_024699735.1 Posidonia australis | reverse complement strand
TTTCCTTGCAACACCTGACCCTCCACTAGGGGTCCCAACTCAAGCCATGAAAACCATGCTTAAAATCATAAATTGGGTCTCATGCCCAAAACCACACAAAATCATCCTTTTCATTCATTTATGGGATTAAAACCCAAAATCACGCCCAAATCTTTTTATTTGCGTTCCACATTGCTCCATGTCATTACACGGGGGAAACATCAATAACACATACTCAACATACCACTAAAACCATTTATCCTTCATTTAAATTCACAATTTATGCATACCAAGTTCAGGGCAAAAACGGTAGACCGAATCTCCAAATCGGTTTACCAAAGATCCCTAGTTCGGTATACCGAATAGTTTCGGTAAACTGAAAACCCCTGAATCGGTCGATTGGGTGTTTTCAACATACCGAATTCCCCACAGACAGGGCACACCCCTATTTCGGGAGACAAAATTTGCCAAAAGTGGGAGTCGCGATTAGACCCTCCAAATATACATCAAGAATTTCCATAAAATCATGGGGTGTAAACCCTTGAGTCTACTTCAAAACCCCTCAAACCATTCATAATTTCATCCACCACACCGTTCATAATAAAATCACAAGGGGAAGGGGCTCAAGAACAGCTACTGTAGCCTTCAACCCCAACATTGCATTTTCCCCCACAAATACCAATCCTAACCGCATGATATCTATATTCTCATGCTATATAACACATTCCCATTCATTTCATGATTTTCCACAATTTTTCATGCATTTATTCAATTTCCATGCAATTAACCCATTGTTAATGAAACACTGAACGGAGGAAGGGAAAGGGGTCATGTACCTAGCTCAGCCCTCCGGCGACCCTCCCGCACTCCAGCAAACCTCCTCGACCCCAGCGAAGCCTCCTCGCGCCGGCGGAACACACGAGTGGCTCAGCATTTCCTCAGTTACGCGTCGTTATTCTTTCTCTTCTCCTCTCTCGATCACCTCTTCCTCTCTTCGCATGCTGCAACCTCCCTTTATCCTCTTTCCCACCCGTGTCGCGCCGGCCGCCCATCGCTTTGGAAGAGACGGCGAGGAATGGGCTGGCATTGTTGGTGGCACAAGTCGGGGGAAGGGAAGGAAGGAGACGGAAAAATGGTGCAGGCTCGTGAGAGGAAAGGGAAAAGAAAGGAGAAAAAGAAGGAAAAGAAAGGAAGAAAAGATAGGCACGCAAACCAAGGTGACTATGCATCCTCGAATCAGACTCCACATTGGTCCCAGATCACAAACAAGTGCACAAAAAGCCAACCACAAGCTCACACATCCAAAAACAACAGATTATCCATTAATAAACCATTTAAGCAATATAACAATTAATTACATAGTTTACAATAAAAATGGATAATCACGCCTAGATGCCACACGTGCTCTAGTGAAACCCACCAACACCGGCCAACCTCCAACGACGAGCATGCCGCCACATGCCCATAGAGCTCCCACGACCTACCACGAGCCACCGCAAACCACCGCACGCCACCGAGCACACTGAGCAGAGGGGAGATAGGGGAGGAGATGGGAGAGAGATGGGAGAGAAAGAGGCAAGATGGGAGAAAGAGGGTGAGTGAGGGAGGGATGAAGTGAGTGGGGGAGAGAGAGAGACAAGGAAAATGAGGGGGAAGAGGGAGGTGGTGTGCTCGGGGAGGAGGCGACGAAGCGAGGGAAGAGGAGGAGAGGTGCGGAGGAGGAGGTTGACAGGCCACAACTTTATACGCACAGATGGTGGTAGTTGCATGCATGCAGTCACAGTGCAACCACCAGCCTTCTGCACGAGCCAGCAACCAACTACACCAACTCACTCCCACCAATCGGCCCACAAACGCAAGCCTTACATGGACCCACACTCGGGTCCACAAATACAGTGACATAATAGACAGTGCCAACCACGTATAGAAACATACAACCAGAAGCCAACCCATGAGGTCCAAGTCCAAAATCACACAAATAGACCTCAAAACATTACACCCGTCCAAGAATAAATTCATTAAAATGTAAATAATTACAAAATAAATTTACGGGTGTTTTATCCTAACCACCATAAAAGATGATTTTGCCCTCGAAATCACTAGTAGGCCAAAAGATACGGGTACTAGGCAAGGATGGCTTCCTTACATTCCTATGTGGCCTCCTCAGCTCCATGATGCTGCCACTGCACCAAGACCAACGGAATCACCTTGTTCTGCAACACTTGCTCCTTGCGGTCGACAATCTGAA
This sequence comes from Posidonia australis, assembly GCA_024699735.1. Lineage (NCBI taxonomy): Eukaryota > Viridiplantae > Streptophyta > Magnoliopsida > Alismatales > Posidoniaceae > Posidonia > Posidonia australis. The sequence goes on along the minus strand of JAMKQA010094359.1, from coordinate 9,384 downwards.
CAACATCCTCCACAAAGGACGGATCTTCCTGGAGCCCCTCTTACTGAACTGGGTTCACATGAGATGCGTCAACCAGACACTTCCTCAGCATGGAGACATGGAACACATCGTGCATAGATGACATCTCTGGTGGTAGATCTAACCGATAAGTGACCTCACCGATCCCTTGGGTGATCTGGTACAAGCCAATATAGAGAGGACTCAACTTCCCACGCTTCTCGAACCTCATGACACCTTTGGTCGGCGACACCTTCAAGGATACATATTCTCCCACTAGGAATTCCAGCAGTCTCCGCCTCCTATCGGCATAGCTCTTCTGTCGACTCTATGCAACCAACATCTTGCTACGGATCAGATCAACCTTGTCCACATACAGTTGCACAAGCCCCAGACCAATCACTAACGCTCGCCCACCTCACTCCAGTAAACCGGCAATCTGCATGGCCTACTGTACAAAGCTTCGTACAGTGTCATCCCGATGCTCGAGTGATAACTATTATTGTAGGCGAACTCAATCAGCGGCAAATGGTCCTCACAACTCCCTTAAAAGTCTAAGACACATGCTCTAAGAATATCCTCTAGCGTCTGGATATTCCTCTCAGGCTGACCATCCGACTGAGGATGAAATACTGTGCTATATTTGAGCAATGTGCCAAAGGCCTCCTGCAGAGTTCTCCAGAACCTTGAGGTGAACCTCGTGTCTTTGTCCGACATGATCGATACCGAAATACCATGCAGCCGAACCACCTCGGAAATATACAACTCCGCCAAATGGTGCATTGGAAGCTTCACCCAAATGGCTAGGAAGTGAGCAGACTTGGTCAGCCGATCCACGATCATCCACACGGTGTCCTTCTTCCTCTGAGTTCATGGCAAACTAGTCACAAAGTCTATGAAGATGTGCTCCCACTTCCACACAGGGATATCCAATGACTGCAATGTCCCTCCATGTCTTTGGTAATCTACCTTGACCAGCGGTAGGTTGTACACCTCACCATATGGTCAGCAACATCCCTCTTCATGTCAGGCCACCAAAAGTTTCGCTTCAGGTCTCGGTACATCTTCGTACTCCCAAGGTGGATAGTGAACCTAGACTGATGCACTTCATCAAGCAACATCTGCCTGTCCTCCTCATGCTAGGGCACATACAGGTGCATATCATACCTCAGCTCTCTATATGCCCCAACAAAGAAATGAGGCTCTCTACCAGCATCCAACTTCTCAAATACAGCCTGAACAAATGGATTTAGCTACTGACAGGTGACAATAAACTCATCAGCTTAGCGCGAATAGACAGGTTGGCCACCTAGGCACCAACCATCCCCCAAGCTAGCTGCTTCGACTGCAGCTCACCAGATCCTCTAGTATGGTCCACTCCTTGACCATCAGGCTCGCTAACACGTGCGTACGCCGACTCAAGGCATTGGTGACCACGTTGGCCTTGCTAGGGTGGTAGGATAGGCTGAAATCATTGGTGACATTTTTGAGGTGTTTCTGGAGAAAGTGAGTGGTGCAAGCAACTCCATAACTCGCATCCTCTCTCCTGGATCCATCCAAACCTACCTGTAAAATTCGAGGTGCCTACAATACCTTTAGAGGGTCACGTGTGAGACCTAGGTTGAGCTTCCAAGTTGAGTGTCGGTAGGGTCAGGGGTGAGAGTCCTTGGATGGTCCAATCAGCAGTTTAGATTTTCCTTGGGTGGCCCAAGTATCGAGGACGTTGATAATGCGTGCACTGTAAGAGTTGCCTAAAGCATGATATGCACGTGTCTCGCTTCTGGTAATGTCCAAAAGTAGATAGTTATGGAGCGTTCTTCATAGAGAGAGGAGGGACCTAGGATGGATGGACTCCTTTGCAGGATGGCTCATCCATGGCAGTGCAATGTGCTTCGACGATTGCTTGTGGCCAATGTTAGTTGCTTAGGCTTGAGTGACATGACACATGTGTGTATGTGTGTGTGTGTGTGTGTGTGTGTGTGTGTGTGTGTGTGTGTCTGTGTGTGTGTGTGTGTATTGTTGGGGTGTTCTGTATGCAATAGAGCAGTTTGATACTGTTGGTAGTCTAATCAACATAGTGAGTATGTGGAATTAGATCATGTGTTTTGAGTTACTCAAGATAACTGAATACTCATGTTGTGTTGAGTTTTCAGCAAATTTTATTATTGAATTTTAGGTGCATGCTTATATGGTAAGATGCATCATGTTTTTCTATGCTAAGGTCATTGTGGCTTTAATATCTAAGAAGTACAATGAACCTGATTTTGGTGGATTTAGTAGAGTACCGAGAGATGCATGTTTTACAGTGTTGCATGCATGCTACTAGCTGGTTTTGGTTTTTTAGAGGTTTCTTAATAGATTTTTGGGGCATCCATGTTGAGATGCCAATGTGGTTTAGAGTTATGGATTTTTGAGTTGGTTTTCTAGTGGATTTCATGTTATTTGTGGCAGGGCTTGTATAGGTGTTTGGTGCATCGCACTATTTTGTGTTAAACTTTTGACATTGATGGCATGATCTTTTTCTCAAATTTGTGGGTTTCGCACGTAGTGATGATGTGTCATGCTTGCATGTTCTACCAACACATCTCAGTTCAACTTCTTGTTGTTTTGTAGAGTTGAGTTCTGCTTAGTGTTGCTTTTGGTTTTATTTTATTGGTAAGTGTGTGATGGGTGACATTTTTAATGGTCACTCATGTATGCTTTGTTTTTGTGTCTTATCGCTGTAGGTTAGAAGCTGGTTTGCTTGCTAGTGCATATAGACGAGTCAGTCAACCACACATTGAGCGTCTTGGGTAGTTGTTCTTCTCTTATAATATTTGCAATGCTCTAGTAGGGAATTTGATTTATTTGTGTCAGTTAAAAACAAAAATTATGTGATTTATTAGGGGTGTGATTACTAGGGTTATTACATTCAACCTGTTGAAATGAAGCAACAAGGAGAAAATGTCACTGGTTTTAATTCTACCATTGGAGTTGATAGATGGTTGGATCCAATTGAGTTGCAATTCCTTCTAAGTTTAATCATGAGGGGTATGGGAAGACTATGGAAAAGAATGTTGCGATGATAATTTCACTTAGTAGTCCCCCTTTTTTGATATTACTTCATGTACTTTCTTGTTGTAGACACCCTGATTTTACAATCCTTAAGCGATGGACTTCTAGGATAATGCTCTGGTTGCGGTGGACCCAATCTGAGCCTCTAAACCCAAAAAACAAACCAAAACCTGTCCTAAACCCAAACTAAACTAAAACTAAGCCCAAACGTAAACCTAAAAAAATAATAATAAACTAAACATAAGATAAAATGTAAATCTCAAAATAAAACCTAAACCAAAAAAGATAAAATAAACCAAAAACAACACTGAGCTTAAAAGAATAAAATCTAAACATAAGATAATAAAATAAATAAAAATAAACTAAGACAAACCTAAGCATAAACCTAAAAAATAAAATAAAATGAACTAAGACCAAGCTTAAACCAAACCTAAAATAATGAATAAAAAATTAAGACAAACCTAAGCATAAACCTAAAAAAATGAAATAAAATGAACTAAGACCAAACTTAAACCAAACCTCAAAAATAAAATAAAATAAACTAAGACCAAACTTAAACTAAATCTATGAAAATAAATAAAAATAAAACCCAACCACCATCGGGCCTAAGCAAATAAAATCTAGATCGAACAAAAAAAATAAATAATATCTAAACTGAACCTAAAAAAATAAATAAACACATACCCAAAACAATAAACCGTAATGAACCCAAATATAATCCACATCATATGCCCAACCCAATTACCCAAATCCTAGCCTTTTAAACACAAGCCCATACCATGAGTCCAATCTAAACCTTAAACCCATGCAAACCTATCCAAAACCCGAATGTCAATCCCCACCACTCATTTAAATCTAAACACATCCTATGTCCCACAATGAAACCCTAACCCTATTTAAGCCACCCACGTAATAGGAGAAGAGATAGAGAAGAAAACCCTAGCAAGAGGCACGTAGAAGAGAGTCCAGAAAGCGAAACTGAAGCCATCCTCCTTAAACCCTAGAGAGAGGAGCCTCCCAGCCGTCTTCCCTGTGAATCCAAACAGCACCGTCCCACCCCTCCATATCATAGCTTGGGCCGTCCTCCACGCCTCCTTCCACGAGACCGTCCCACAGTCCAATCACCGAGCTGTCGCTGCACCACTGGAAGGCCAGCCACTGCAAGTGCCAGGGAAAGCTCCCCCTCAACCACGCGATGTAGGTAGCCACTCCTGCATATCCGTGTGTTTTGATTCATTTTCTTTTCTTTTTGCTTCATTTTCCCTCATGCATGCATGCTACGATGATGGGTTCTCGTCACTCGTACGAGGTGGCCTCTAACTGTGAGCATCAGGACAAACCTTCCTCTCTTCCTCCTGTCGTCCGTGACCGAGAAACCACAGCCATGCTCTCTTCCCTCTAGCCGAAAGCCACGTCACCCAATATCGCCCTCCCTCCAGTCGTCCATCCCTGAACCCAAACAGTAGCCCCTCTCTACATAACCCCACACGCGACAGAAGCCCACTCCGTAATCCTGTAACCCATCAACCCTCCTCCTTCTTCCAAACCACAAAACAACCTCACAGACCCAACTCCCTCATAGCCATCCACCACCTCTCGGGCCATCTCGTAGCCCACGACACCCATCTTCCTTCCACTGCAACCCACAAACAGCCACACCCACAGCCACGTCCTCCTCCCTCCAGCCATGAGAATCAGCCCCATGGACCTTCCCTTCTCGTCATCCCTCCTCAAGACCCATTAGTCCTTTTCCCCCACGATAGCTGACCTCCACGTCTAACCCATGAAACCAACTCCAGCCACACCCCACAACCGTTCACCACTGCCACGTCTCCAAGCCTGGCACCCATGCATGAGATAGAGAGAGGACAAGACCCAAGCCTGCGACTCCACCCCACGAAACCACCTCCAACCCACTGCAATCTTCCCAGCCACCGTACCAAACCATCATTCCCGACAGTCCCATACGAGAGAGCGAGGGAGAGAGCAGCAGCCCATACCATCCAAAACCTGGCCTCCATATGTGAGAGAGAGAGAGAGAGAGGAGGAGAGACTGCCCGTTCCCATACACAAGAGAGAGGGAGAGTGATAGTCTAGTAGCCCTACAAAAAGAAAGGGGAGAGGTGGAGAGAGAAAGAAGAAAGAAAGAGAGAGAGAAAGAAGGAGAGAGAGAGAGAGACCAAACCCTATACCAAAATCCTAGACCTCCATGCATAGGGGAGAGAGAGAGAGAGGGAGAAAAGAAACCAGACCTGTAACCCTAGGGCAACCCATGCATGCGAGAGGAGGAAGACAACCATCAATCGCTGTAATGAGGGGCGATTGGACTCGTCGCCAGACCCATAGGCAACGAGGTCAGGCGCCTATTGGATAGGCGACTGATGATCCCAAGAATATTTTTCCCTACAGGCTTTGTTTTTATTATTTGTGTTGATTTTTATTACTAGTAGTAGTGACAGAATAAATAAAACTAATGATATTCTTGTTCACTATTCATTATGACTTTTTAACAGACTCTAGGATTGTTTTATGTCCTCCAATAAGGAGGAAACTAATTGCTTAACAGCAAACTTATAGTTCCTTAGGATTCTCAATCTGGTTTGACCAATTGAGCAAAGCAAACCCGGGCTAGTGCAAGTTGCCTAACCCATACTCTGTCTTGGTTATGATTATCAGATCAAGGAGCGTAAAGTGTCTTAGGGGCTTATTTTAGACTTCTCCTTTCTCCCTAATTCTGCAACAAACCCTAGTAGATGCTTGATATCTTGCTGTTTTGTGTTTATTTATTGCTTTATGGTTTGCTAGGACCGACCCATAAGAATAGAACCCTAGATTGTGGGCCCCTCTTTAGAGAGACAAACTCACAGTCTAGGTCCTCTTGATGGACCCTAATGAAGGTCAAAGAGCGGTACCAAAGAGCGTAAATCCTATTGAGTGACCTTAGAACCCCTAAAATCAGCTTCATCTTGGCCATAGGAACCTACAGGATTGAGCAAACACAGATTAATCAATTCATTAAATAAATATATGAACTCATTAAAATCGACATTTTCTTTAAAACATGATAGCTTAATTAGTCTTGTTTGACGTTTGATCTGTCCAAGACAGATTTAGGCTACCTAACCAGTCTACGGCACGTGCCGCCGGACTAAGCAGCGACACCCCTCGCTGCCAATAGGGCAGCGACGAGATCTAATGCTACATAGATAGGCGACGAAAGAGAACGGCTCTGTTTGACTTGTTTGCTGAGTGACATGTGTTTTGAGTATATTGACATTTTGCACATACCTCCGCCTAACCTTACATATTATCTGTTTGAGCATTCCTTGTCATTGATTTACAAGTGTTCATGTTAATTTGATCTAATAAGCTTCAATCGATGTTTTCTTGTCTTTCCGCATCGGTATAGCATTAAACATCGTACCCACACGGCATACATTAATGACATCCATGCATTGCATATTGCATATCGCCTAAGGGCGTACAGTAATTGGTGTAATCGCCTACATCATGTCCCGAACTAGTTTTCATACATTGCTTATTGCATATCGCTCCAGGGCGTACAGTAAATAGCATTCATGCTAACATAATGTCCCAAACATTGCATGCATCATTTTCCATCGCGTTTCTTTTGGATTTCTCGCATTCATCTTTAAAGCAAGGATGTTTACTATGTCGAGCTCTATTGAACCGTCGGTCTAGAACTCGTGCAGCGTAGCTGAGCATTAGGTTGCATGGTTTTTACTTCTGGCATTTCGTTTGTTTTTGCATGGCATGAAGCACACATTTATCTTAGACACATGCAAGCATACATTCTCATACGAGCGGAAAAGCATAGAAAGACCGATTAATCAGGCGCATGGGAGTGCCTAACACCTTCTCCGTGCATAACAAGAATCCTTAGCTGTTTCTCTACCCGCAATGACCTATGTGTTATCCATTGGCATTGGAGTCATTTCCCTTTTTTTTTGTCTTTGGTTTGTTCATTTTACATCGCATTGCATTCTTTTCGGTTTTCCTCATCTTCCCGTAAATAGACTAGGTGACAACTCCCCTTGTCCATTTTGTTTTGTTTTCACATGTTTTCCAGTATTTTCGAGTCAAGCATTCCTTTCCTTGGACTCACCACTCCTTGCCATGGCCCTATGGGTTCCTCCCCTACGCTTGCATGGTCACAAGAACTGGTGACTCCACTGGGGAGACTAGACTCTGACTTTTATGATTGCGCTTTTCATCTGCTTGTGTCGCTCGTATTTGATTACGCTCGATATTTCATTGTTTATGATGTGTGTACCTTTGTTTGGTGTTGTTCATGCCTTTTGTTTGATGATTGTTTTGTTTTACACAAACATGATACGTCACCACTTGCACATAACATGCTTCTTGCCCTTTTGCTGTGAATGTTGGTTTTCTTTTCACCACCATGATCACATTACACCTACACATGCCATAATCCTGTCTTTTGATGTGATGTGTGATGTTTGCTTGCGATGATTGAGTGTTTTCTTCTCCTTTCTATATTTGCCATGCCTAGGAAAGTAGAGACGTGCTTACAGGCTTAACCTAAAATCCACAAGATAAAGGCAACAATTAGGCATAACTAGAGACGAGCATACACTTGTTCCCTCATCTGGTTTAATAAAATGCAAGTAAAACACACCAAGCATCCTTGCATGAATGATTCATATAGGAGTATGCATCTTCTCCTCTCCTAAGTCCACTTGTAGTCTGCGAAAGGCAGTCCCAGTTTCTTGTTCTATTGCTTGGTGTAGGATGGGGTGTCGATCAGTCCCCCCTTGTCCAGGGTCGTGTTGGTGTTAGTAGAAGGTACAACCCATGCTTTGGCAGGATCGAGGGTCCCAACGCACTATCGTTCCATCACTTTGGCATTGGGACGAGACCTTACTTTCTGGTCTTGAGTCGAAGACCTGGGTTACCCATGAGAGAATCTGGAGTAGACGGCCTACTAGGACACACATAGATGGTGAGGGAGAGCATAGTAGTTGCATTCCATGTGTATGTGTGCCATTCATACCACTTTAATAAACACCTCATGACTTTATTCATGTCGCAAGTTCTGACTTTAGTCCTATTATCTTTTGGCAACGTAGGTAAGTGATCGAGTTCCCTAGCCTAAGCTCGAGCACTCCAGCTTCTGGCATCCCTGTTGTGACCTCTCTTGGCCATCTTTCCCCGAATTATCTAGCGACTTCGATGATAACTGGTCCTAGGATTCACCCCCTTGTTTGCCACCGTGGTGTAGTCATCACCCATTCTCGGTTAGCTATGGCCCAATGTGCTAGTGACGCTCACCCCACTGGTATCCTGGAGGAGATCTCCACCTCAGTTCCTTTTACTCAGACTATAACATCTGTGGTCTTGTCATCTCCTCTCATGCATCGCTTCTCAGTGTAGGAGGAGTCCGCTACTTTTCCTCCAAGGTTTCAGTAGGTCATCAATCAAGGACCTGTCATCGAATCTATTGCGGTGATCGCCACTAGGGTCCCTGAAGCACCGCTGACTATCACCTACCCTCAAGGTCACCCTCTCCCTGGCACTCAGTCTACTATGGTGGCTTCAGTCGTAGGTTCCCTACCTCTTGGACAATCCATGTTTGTACCTCCTTTTACTTCAAACCAGTTGTCCATTTTGTCCCTCGGTGCTATTGTCGATGGGTCTTGGACTGTGCAGGCAGAGCAATTGATGGCCTTTGGACAGAGACTCCAAGGCATGGCTCTATCATTGAACCCCAATATGGTTGTTCTTGTTGCCACCCTTGAGGTTCCGGCATAGCCCTCATAGCTTCGCAAGTTCACTCCACAACACCGTCACCTCAGTCGTCGCCCCAACTCCTTATTGCTCTAGCGACGAGGGCGATGCCTCTGCCTCCTCCACCACAATACACTGCACAGCATATGACTCCCATCCCTGGTGGTCAGCCCAATGGGTTGGTAGGGGCACAACATCCACAAGGTCCACTGCCTAGCACCATACCCACACATCCGTTGTAGCTCCATCATCCTACACCACCCACCGCATAGCATTTGGCCTACCCTACATCCATGCATCAGCAATTAGCACCACCATCATTCATACCGTCCCACACTGCACCCACGTACGTGTATGTTGGCCATCGTGACGTGACACTAGGCGTTGTGATGGTGGATCTGGAGGAGCATTCAGGTGCGACCTATACTGTTGGATCGAAAGGCCTCTCTAGAGGGGGGGTGAATAAAGAATTATCAATTTCAGAATTACTTTTGCTACTTTTCGTAATTTAATAGTAATTGCATACAATGGATATTATTAACTAAATTTAATCAAGATTTTCTA
>JAMKQA010091276.1:0-10612 GCA_024699735.1 Posidonia australis | reverse complement strand
ATTCCTATCAACAATATTTTAATTTTCAATTCCAATTAATCAAGTTAATTTATTTTCCTAAATTAAGCATGCATATGTTAAAATTAGATTATTTTCTTAAACATGCATTAATTAATTTTTTATTTTAATCATGCAAAATCTACTTAACCAAATAATATCATTCCCCTTATATATTTCTTAAAAAAAACTTAACCTCCACCGCAGAGCAAAGAGGAGGGCACGGGCACGGGCTAGGAGCGGCGCGCGACGGCGGCAGCGTAATGGCAGGGATCGACCGGCGCTAGCGGCAGCGGGTGTGCGCGGGGAGCTCGCTAGGGCGGCGGCGACGTCGACAACGACTACGCAATGGCGGCGCACGAAGGGGAAGCAACGACAATTCACGGCATGCATGAGAACGGCGGTGTGTCGTGTGGACAGCGGTGCACGAGCGCAAGCGCGGATGGTCGCACGGGAGAGGGAGGTCGACGGCAGCGAGGGAGGTCACGGCGTGGTGTGCAGGGACAGACCCGTGCAGGGGGAGGAGGAGGCGACGGCGCCTGTGGGCGGCGGTGATCGGCAGCCTGCAGCGCTTGGTGATGAACGCGAGCAGGGGGAGGCGCGGTGGCTTCCGTGCGTAGGGACAGGGCTACGCAGGGACTGAGGGTGACAGCGGCGGTGATTGGCAGAGCAGTGTGGCTCTGATACCACTTGTAGATTGTCGGATGAGTGGACGTTTCCGACGATCTTTTTGGGGGCTCCGGCGAGGTGGAACAAGGAGGAGAACCGAGGTAAGTTTTCTTAGATGATCTTCTTTTCTCCTTCTCCTCCTCTATTTATAGAGGAGCCAAAAACCCTTCCACCTTCCTCCACCCCCAACGGCTCCCTCTTCTTCTGGTGTCGGTTTCCGCTGGCGAATGAAAACGGTCGACCGTTCTTGCGTTACATGCACAAACAATTATTCCTCGGTTTAATGGTCTTTAATGACCATTTACCAACAGATAAGATCATCAGCAAATATAAGATGTGGTAAGAAAAGGCCATTACTAGTAAATGAAATACACTTGAAAAGCCCCACTATCAACTCTATTTAATACAACTCAAGACAATATTTCATTGCAAATAATAAAAAGCAAAGGAGAAAGAAGACAACCTTGTCTTAATCCTCTAAATGGTGCAAAAAAAACCATGGGCATTACCATTAAAAAGAATTGAAAAAATTGGAGTAGTCTAACATTGCATAATAAGTTCAATAACCTTATTAGAAAGCCAAACAAAGAGAGAGAGCATCTTCTAAAATAACCCAATCTTTCGTATCATAGGCTTTTGACATATCAGTTTTAATAACCACACAATACTTCCCATGCCCTTTTTTCAAAGAATAAAAACACTCTTGAGCAATGATATAATTTTCAGATAAATGCCTACCCTTAGCAATGGTTCCTTATTCCTCACTAATAATATTAACTAGAAAAGAAGATAACCTATTGATAATAATTTTAGATATAATTTTGTACACAACATTACATAAACTAATAGGCCTATAATCTGTAGGAGTCTCACAAACATTTTTTTTTTGGAATTAAACAAATAAAAGTATGATTAAGCTTATCTAGCATAACCTTCTTCGAAAATAAATTAGAAATGGAAAACAATACATCATTCTTAATGGTATCCCAACATGATAAATAAAACTTAGTTGGAAGTCCATAAAGTCCAGGAGATTTATTATGCTTCATTGATTTTACAACAGTAAAGACTTTGTTTCCAAAGGAATATCTAAACTAATTTGATTAGCTAATGAAGGAATGGCATTATCAGTTATTAGAAGATTTAAATTCCTAAAAGAAGCTTCACTTGTAAACAGGTTCTAAAAATAATCAACAAAAAACATTTTTGACCTCTTTTGGTGAAATTGCCCAGCCACTATCTGGTGTCCTGATGTTGGAAGTCAAATTCTTCTTTCTATTATTAATAGTAGTTAAATGAAAAAACTGTGTATTCCTATCCCTTAAATTAACCCATTGGTCTTCGTCCCTTCAAGCCCAAAAAATCCCTTCCTCATCCATGAGTTGCTTATGTAATGATCAAGAGTGTAACGCTCCGAACCCGGGCACGTCATCTAAATCATAGTATCATAAGTAAAATTACACTAATTATAGTAAAATAAAATAACTGTAACTAAGGCTCATCTCCAGGAAATAATGTGCGGTTAGAAGCTACAACTCCGATATTAGAACTCAACTGCACCCAAATTGCACCTGAAAATCAAACAAGCACGCGTGAGTGACATCTAAGTCACCCAGTACGCGTCCTAAACACACAAAACCACAAAATCTCTGTAAAACCATTAAAACTCAGTTTTTTAATTTCCGAGGTTTGGTTTTCTTTTGAAAATCCACTTTTCCTTTTAAAAACATCATTCCCTTTTTCATTTGGTTTGAAATCACTTGGGAATTTGGTTCCAAATCCAAACTTTTTTCAAAACTCATCTTTCTTTTCTTTTCAAAACATTTGGAAATTTATTCCAAATCATATTCTTTTTCAGAAACACAAATTTTGCATTTTCATTTGAAAACATTTGGAAATCATTTTTCAAAACATGCCCCTTTTTTTTCAATACTTGGGATTTCTCCTCAAAACCAAAATCACTTTCAAGACTCATATTTCTAACCAGATCCAGCCTAAAACGCAATGCCTCTCGGCTCAAAACCAAAGTTATACATTCTGACTGGTAACTAGTTAAAACACAATTCTTATTTCATTCTAGGATTTTAGGATCATTCATAAGTCCAATCCCAGACAAACCACATTTCTTTTCATTTCTTAAAATCACATTATTTTCTTATTCATTTCCACTTTTCTTTACTGATGTTACCTTGATTAGGGGTAATCATGTACACAAGTAGTAGGCGAGGACATCATTTCCCCTACCTCCCTGCATTGCCGTGGTGAAATTCCCCATGTGGGATGCCACCGCTCTGGCCAACCAGCCTCAATCTTTTCCATATATGCATGGGGATACGTCTTTGTCTACCGCCCCATTGGTGACCTGAACAACTAGGTACAACGACCCAAACTCAGCCTACAACGTCGGTGACCCGAACAACCAGGTTCTATAACCTAGGCTCAACCTACACCATCACGAGCTCGGTGACTTGAACAACTAGGTTCAATGACCCAGGCTCAGCCTACACCGTCTCAAGCTCGACGACCACAGTCGTGTCTGGCAATTGGTTTCATTGGAGCCTCATACTCCTACCACGTTGTTGACACCAACCCTCGTGGTTCCTTAACACATTATTAGTGTTTCATTTTCAAAATAAGCTTTTCTTTTCAAAACAATTTCCATTTCATTATTTTTCATTGCAGGAATCTGTTTTCCATACAATACTTGACCCTCTTGAGGGGTCCCAACTCAATCCATGAAAAACCATGCTTTAAAAATCATAAATTGGGTCTCTTGCCCAAAACCATAAACAATCAACCATTTTATTCATTTATAGGGTCTAAAACCCAAAACCATGTCCAAATCTATTTATTTGGGTTCCACATTCCTCCATGTCATTTACATGAGAAAAACATCATTAACACATGCTTATTGTCTATTAAAACCTTTCCTTTTTCATTTTATAATCACATTGTATATATCAGGGCTAGGGCAAAATCGACAAACCGAATTTCAAGTTCGGTTACCGAAAATCCCTGGTTCGGTATACCGAAAATCCCTGAATCGGTCAACCAGATGATTTCAGCCTACCGAAACCAGGTATCCTGGCTTAATCTGACAGAGATTCGATATGCCGAATTCAGTTCAGCATGCTGAATTCAGTTTGGCATGCCGAATCGCCCAAAACTGGGGCACCTCCCCTGTTTCAAGCCTTGAATTCGCCGGAACAGGGAGCCTTTAACGGAACCCCAAAACACACATCATATAATACAAGTAAATCATGGGGTGTAGACCCTTGAGTCTACTTCAAAACTCCACAAACAATTCATCAATCCATGCACTATACAATCCACATGAAAATCACAAAGGGGTGGAGCTCAAAACGGCTACAGTAGCCCACATCCCAAAAACTTGTATATTCCTACAAATTTCAATCCTAACCGCATGACATCTATGTTTTCATGCATTCCAACTCATTCTCATCAATTCCCCTATTTTTCTACCATTTTACATGCATTTTTCATCATTTTCATGCATTTAGCTCATTCGCTCAAAACCACAAAACAAATGACGAGGGACAGGGGTCGCGTACCTGGCTCAGCCTTCCGGCAAACCTCCCGCACTCTGGCGAGCCTCCTCGTGCCTCGGCGAAGCTCCTCTGCCAAGGAACCACCACCTCCCACTTGCGCACTGCTTCACCTCTCCTCCGACTCCACAGCTCACCCCTTTCTCCTTTCCTCCTTCACTCGACACCTCCTTCTTCCTTCAACCTCCTTCCCTCTATATCTCCCTCTTCTCATCGCATTGCGCCGGCTGCCCATCCTGTCGGAAGAGACGGGGTAACACGGGCCAATCTCGCTAGTGACACGGGTCAGGGAAACGGGGAAGAAAAGGATGAATGCCCGTGAGGGAGAGAGAAAGAGAGAGAGAAAAAAAAGGAGAGAAAAGAAGAAAAGACAGGCATGCAAACCAAGGTGACTGTACATCCTCAAATTGGACTCCACATTGGTCCCAAATCACAAGTAGGTGCATAGAAAGCCAACCACAAGCTCACACATCCAAGAAACAACAGATTATTCATTAATAAACTAGTCATACAATATTACAATTAATTACATGGTTTACAATTAAAAATGGATAATCATGCTCCAGATGTCACATCCTACCCCCTTAAAAGAATTTCATCCTCAAAATTCAACTCTAATAAATAAGTAGGGGTACTGTCTCTGGATGTCCATCTCGCGCTCCCAAGTAGCTTCCTCTATACCGTGGTGTTGCCACTACACTAATACCAATGGAATCACTTTATTCCTGAGGACTTGCTGTTTTCTGTCCAGCATTTGAACTGCATTTTCAACCATAGACAGGTCCTCCCGCAGCTCCTCTAGCTGCACTGGTATTCCTTGGGATGCATCGGCCAAACACTTCCTCAACATCGATACATGGAAGGTGTTGTGCACACCTGCCAACCCTGGAGGCAAATCTAGCCTGTATACCTCACCAACTCTCTTGATAATCTGGTACGGTCTGATATACCTTGGGCTCAATTTGCCTCTCTTACCTAACCGCATCACACCCTTGGTTGGTGACACCTTCAGAAATACGAAGTCTCCTACCTCGAATTCCAGAGGTCTCCGCCTCCTATCAACATAACTCTTCTGCCGACTATGGACAGACAACAACCTCTTCTTAATCAGATCCACCTTGCATGCCCCCGTACTGTTGTACGATCTCAGACCCAACTAACTGCCTCTCACCCACCTCACTCCAGCAAGTGAGTGTCCTACAAGGTCTACTATACAATGCCTCATATGGTGCCATATACTAGCGTGGTAACTGTTATTATATGCAAACTCAATTATAGGTATGTGATCCTCCCAGCTACCACCAAAGCCAAAGGCGCAGGCCCTCAGCATGTCTTCTAGTGTCTGGATGGTCCTATCTGTTTGGTCATCCCTTTAGGGGTGAAAGGCAGTGCTAAAATTCAGCACCGTTCCAAAAGCCTCCTGTAGAATTCCCCAGAATCTCGATGTAAACCTCATGTCTCTGTCAGATACAATAGACACTAGGACATCACGTAATCTCACAATCTCAGTCACATACAACTCTGCCAGTTTTGCCAAAGGAAGATTCACTCTCATTGGCAAGAAATGTATCGATTTTGTAAGATGATCCACTATCACCCACACTATATCATTCTTTCTTCGAGTCCACGACAAACCCATAACAAAGTTCATCGACACATTTTCCCATTTCCACACTGGAACGTCCAGAGGTAGTAAAGTCTCTCTGGACTTTTGGTGCTCCATTTTCACCATCTAGCAGGTTGCACACTTTGCCACATACTCAGCAATCTCTCTCTCTTCATCCCAGGCCACCAGAAGATCCTCTTCAGGTCTTTATACATTTTGGTGCATCTAGAGCGGTGAGCTTCATCCAATAGACTGTTCTTGATTTCCTCAATTCGAGGCACATATAATCTCAGATCGTACCTCAATCCACCGTCTACCCCAACTGAAAAATGAGGGGCATTACCAGCTTCCAGCTTCCTCCAGATATCAGACGCAAAGGAATCGTATTGCTGAGCTGTAACAATCGCCTCTATCATCTTTGGGCGGATAAACAAATTAGCCAGCACCACTCTGTCAGTTCCCTGAGACTGTCTCCGTGGCTTGCACTCCACTAATCCTTCTAACAATTTCCATTCATAGATCATCAGACTAGCCATAACATGAGTGCACCTACTCAGAGCATCTGCAACCACGTTTGCCTTTCCTGGGTGATACGGCAAGCCAAAATCATAATCCTTAATATACTCCACCAAGCACCTCTATCTCAGGTTCAAATCTTTCTGAGTAAAGATGTACTTCAGACTCTTATGATCTGTGTACACCTCAAACTGTTCGCCATATAAATAATGCCTCCAAATCTTCAAGGTGAACACAACAGCTGCCATCTTTAAATCATGGATGGGATAATTCTTCTCATGATCTTTCAACTGGCACGAGGCGTACGCCACCACCCTACCATGCTGCATCAACACACACTCCAAACCAGTTCCACAGGGATCACTGTAGACCGTGAAACCGTCACTCCCTGAAGGCAAAGTCAAGACTAGGGCTGATACCAGATGAGCCTTCAACTCATTGAAGCTCTCCTCGCACTGCTAATCCCAGGCAAAGTGTACTTCCTTTCTAATCAGTCTGGTCAATGGTGCAGCAATCTTGGAGAAATCTTAGATGAATCTCCTATAATATCCTACCAGGTCGAGAAAACTTCTAATCTCAGTTACTGTCTTCGATCTGGCCTAACTGCTCACAGCTTCCACTTTGGATGGATCTACCTTGATGCCTTCTCCTGAAATAATGTAACCAAGGAAAGACACCTTTTCCAGCCAAAACTCGCACTTGGAGAACTTGGCATAAAGCTGATGCTGCCTCAGCGTCTCCAGTACGATCCTCAAATGCCTCCGGTGGCTCTGCACATCCGAAGAATACACCAGAACATCATCCATAAAGATGACCACAAACTGAACCAAATAGGGCCTGAACACCCTATTCATCAGGTCCATAAAAGTAGCCGGAGCATTTGTCAACCTGAATGGCATAACCAAAAACTCATAATGTCCATAACAGGTGCAAAAGGCTATCTTCTACACATCTGGCTCACTGATCCTCAACTGATAGTATCTAGATCTCAGATCTATCTTAGAGAACACCGATGCCCCCTGCAGCTGGTCGAACAAATCATCGATCCTAGGCAGTTGATACTTGTTCTTCACAGTGATCTGGTTCAACATCTGGTAGTCTATACAAAACCGAAGTGAACCGTCGTTTTTCTTAACAAACAGAACTGGTGCTCCCCAAGGTGAAACACTAGGATGAATGAATCCCTTATCCATCAATTCCTGCAACTGATTCTGGAGCTCCCTTAACTCAGAAGGTGCCATCCTGTATGGAGCCTTGAAAATAGGACCTGATTCCGACACCAAATTAATCACAAACTCCACTTCCCTGTGCAATGGCATTCCAGGCAATTCCTCTGGAAAAACATCGGGATATTCCCTCACCACCGGTAAGTCCTGAATCTTGACCACTGGCGAAGTAGAAACTGTCACACAGGTCAAATAGCCCACACTACCTCTTGCTAGATGATGGTAGGCCTTAAGAGCAGAAATCACTTCTCGAGACTCATCCAGCCTAGTGCCCTGTACCATACACCAGCCTTGGCTTGGACACTCTGTCAGAACTCTCCTCTAGGCACAATCTATCATGGTTGAATGTTGTGCCAGCTAATCCATTCTTGGGATAACATCATAATCCTACATGTCCATTAGGATTAAACTGACCTGAAAATTCCTGTCCCTTAGCTGAATATCACCTAGTCTAAAATATCTCCACGCTAAGTTGTGTTCTCCCAATAGGGTGACTACATCTAGGTGGAATGCCAACTTGGCTGGCCTAGTCCCGATCTCAGAGGCAAATGACTCGGAGACAAAAGAAAATGAACTCTTAGAGTCGAACAAGACTCGGGCCATCCGGTCAACCACAAGAAAAGATCCTATAATCAATACACCATAACCATAATCATAATAAGAAATAGTGTTAAGTACACATAGGATCTATTATTACAGGACTGGACTTAACTCACACAGCTGTACTAGTTCTCACCTTCTACCACATCTCTAGATGGACTAGCATCTAGGGCAGCAATGGAGAACACTTTCTCCTTGGTAGGCTGACGTGGCGAATCTCCTGCTGGCTTCGACTGACTGGGACAATCCTTCTGGTAATGCCCCTTCCCATAGTTGTAACATAGTACACTGTCTAAATTCCTCTACCTATGCCAACATTGCGATGCAACATGCCCCTTCTTGCCACAGGCATGGCACGGTCCCACCTGTGGGCTGCTGCTGGACCTTGCGTGGCAGAAACCCATACTCTCTTCTTTACCAGATGTAGGCCGTTGCTTCCGCTTCTTCCTAGAGCTGTCGGAACTTCCATAACTTGGCGCTCCAGTCACTGACGGTCGAGAAACAGAGGGTCGAGAGACAGACTTTCTCCCCTTTTCCTTCTTGGGATACTCCTCCTGGAACAGCCTACGATCATCCTCATAGCGGCTTGCAAGCTCCACAACATCTGCTAAGGTCTGGCATCTGAAGCCAATAGCTCTGGATCTCAGCACAGGGTTCAGCCCTTCCACGAACCTCTTGGCTCTGTTCTTCTCAGAAATTACAGCCTGAGAGAACTGCTCTAGCCGAAGGAAGGACGACTCATACTCAGCCATAGTCTAGCTCCCTTGCTTCAGGTTCATGAATTCTCTATCCAGCTTATCCCTCTCATGCTCAGGGAAAAACTTCTCATAGAATACCTCTTAGAATTCTTCCCAAGAGATCATCAACAGGTCCACATTCGAAAATTTGGTGTGACGCATTGTCCTCCACCACTGATCCGCAGCACCCTTGAGCTAGAATGCCGCGATCCGGACCCACTTCTCCGTTGGACACTCGATCCCCTCTAGGATCTTCTCTACTTCCAGGAACCAAGCCTCACACTCCTCTAGTGTGCTGCGCTCATCAAAAGTCGGCGCGCCAAGCTGGAGGAACTGTTTGATCCATGGGTCTCCCTTTGCCTCATCCCGACTGCTGTTGCTGAAGGACTGGGCGAAACCCCACATCATCTCGCCAAACTCTCGTCTCATACCCCTCCATGCGCTACCCTCTCCCATCTCGAGGTCAGGTACAGGGGCCTTGCCATGACTGCGACCTCAGCGAGACATGTTCCTGCCAGCACAACAAAGCACAACAACCAAAAATTCAGGTGTACGACCCTCTATTGTGCAGTCCTAGGGAGCCACTAGACCAAACATTACCAAACCGGTGCACTAGGTGTAACCTTAGCTCTGATACCACTCTGTAATGCCCCGAACCCAGGCACATCATCTAAATCATAGTATCATAAGCAAAATTACACTAATTACAGTAAAATTAAATAACTGTAACTAAGGCTTACATCCAGGAAACAATGTGCAGCTAGAAGTTCCGACTCCAACACTGGAACTCGATTGCACCCAAACTACACTTGAAAATCAAACAAGCACGCGTAACATCTAAGTCACCCAATACGCGCTCCAAACACACAAAATCTCTGTAAAACCATTAAAACTCTGCTTTTTAATTTTCAAGGTTTGGTATTCTTTTGAAAATCCACTTTTCCTTTTTAAAACATCATTCCCTTTTTCGTTTTGTTTGAAATCACTTGGGAATTTGGTTCCAAATCAAAAGTCTTTTCAAAACCCATCTTTCTTTTCTTTTCAAAACGTTTGGAAATTTATTCCAAATCATATTCTGTAACGCCCCGATCCCGGACACGCTACCAAATCACAGTATCCCAAGCATAATTATACTAATTACAGAAACAAATATAACTGTAACTAAGACTCACCTTCAGGATCACAATGTGCGGCTAGAAGCTCCAACTCCTGCACCAGAACCCGGCTGCACGCGATCTGCACCTGAAAACCAAATAGCACGCGTGAGTGACATCTAAGTCACCCAGTACGCGCCCCAAAACATACAAACCACAAAAACTCGGCAAAACTATAAATCTCACTTTTTCAAAACTTGGTTTTCTCTTTTTGAAAATCATCCTTTCTTTATTAAACCATCACTTGGGAATTCAATCCCAATCCATATTCTTTTTCAAAAGCCAAATCTCTTTTCTTTTCTCAAACATCTTGGAAATTTGTTCCAAGATCACATTTTCTTTCATAACATTCCTTTAAAAAACTTTTGGAATTCATTTTTCCAAAACATTTTCATTTTCAATACTGGGGATTTCTTCCCAAATTACACATTTCAAATCCACCTTTCTGACCAGATCCAGCCTAAAACACAATGCCCCATTGAGCTCAAAATCAAATCATAAACATTGGCTGGCAACTGGTTAAAACATCATCATTTCTTTT